>CAXKVX010004684.1:0-25051 GCA_964058865.1 Eleocharis quinqueflora
AGTACTACTTGCTAGTAAGGATATTGAAAATAAAACTCTCTATCTGGCACTACGAGTCATCAAGTGATGGACATCGTTGGTGAGAAGTGATCGCGTGTCCTTAAAGACATCCCGACGAATGGATCCCACGGGCGTTGAGCTTGCGTACGTAATCCAACCGTCACGATGCCTCCAGACTACACCCAATCTAAGCCTCACCGGCCCGACTCTCATCATTCCCGACGAAATACATATAGTATTAAATACGCATTCTACCTATAAGTATTCTAATAACCTATATGATCCGTATATCGAATCTTACATGCAGTTATGAAGTGCAGATGACATGCAATGCAGGTTGGTCTCAATTTAGGGTACAGATACCGGTATGCAATTATGACAGTTCAAGTTCTACGGTCCTGATTTTTGATTGATGGTAATTTGGTACCACAGTTTCGTTTGGGTAAGTCTGGTAGGTCCTAGTTATAAAAGAAAGGGATATAAACCCCAGGAACCACACTTGAGAGATATGGAGAGAAACGCAGAGCATACTCTACTCCGAGGGAGGCTCTGATCCGTCCGCGCCTGTGTCAGCGGCGACGTCGTCAGTAGCAACCTCGTCACCCGCGAGTGGATACGAGTCGGCTAATTCTCCTACTTTGACGATGGGGTTTTATCAGTTATATGTGTATTTGTGAGTGATCTACTAGGGGTAAATTAGAAAACAAGATCTATGCGTTGAGACGTCCTTGATGTTCCTAATTTAATCTAGCTGTTATTCTTACTTAGTCAAATCCCCGTGCAGTGTCCTTGATGCAGGGTGAGTGTGAGGGTTACACGTTTTTATTACTTTACTTCATTCATGTTTAGTCCATGTGTATTACTAACTCCATTAATTATTGGTCGTCATGTCGATATTCTACAGAACATCAATAAAGAAACAGCACGATGAAAGTATGTTATAAATCCAACTATTTTTAACTTGGACTTTTAATTAAACTAAGCAAAGAAGGAAATAAAATATTCTATTAATTATATGTGCTTATCATTATTGTGCTTATAGGGATATTGATGAATATACATTATTTTATTTAAATTTTTACTAAGTCATATAGTGTGTGTTATATTTTAGATGTAAATAAATGTGTCTTGTACTTAATAGGATATAGAGAAATTGATCAATATATACTAATACATAAAATATCATACTTAGTCCAATTTTGTTTGTAGTGCGTGATATTTTATTAACATCTAAATATATCTAATATGTTTTATAATTAATTAATCGTGTTATTATAAATATTTAATTAAGTAGATCGTCGCGTTTAATTGCAAGTCAAGTGTCAATATATCAGATACGATGTCGTACCTAACAACTATCCTACTATATAGCTATGTCGTGTATTACGCGTTATAATTTTATTTGTGATACATATAATATAGAAGAAAATATATAAGAAACACAATGAAACACAAATTGATTTATTTTAATTATTTAATGTTTGTTTGTGGTAATCTTGTGGGATCAGAAGTCCGTACTTGTGCGTCATAGCCGTAGCTCGTGCTGCACGGACTTTTTAGTCGTCATTTCCCAGTTTAATACCTTTCTCGGACCTTTTACTCCCGTGGGTCTAGTTACTAAGTATTATGGGTAAGGCCACTGTTGTGTAATATCTGTTTGTACCCAACTCGGCCCAACAGGGCCCAAGCCCAAAATACTTAGAACCATTTTAATTATGAATCTTTCGATTTATCCATGTAGTATCTGTTTGGGTTTATTTAAGGATCCATTTGCTCAAAAGCCCAAAGTTCCATTTATTTTCTTTAAAGGTCCAATATACTTACTTTTAGTATAATACCCTTTACTGGGCCAGTCATCACCTCTGGCCCAGTCCCTCTCTCGGGGGATCACAAACAAATCCACAAACAACGCAACAAGCCAGAAAACAGGGTATCAGCACGGGTACTGCACTGGCCATCCGTACCCGACCAATATCCTAATTTACCACACAAAAAGACTCGATGGCCTAAGGTTGATTGGGTTTACCAGCGTACCAGACAGCTAACAATTTGGCCGAGCAAGGTCAGTATCAGTTCAATAACGGGCCTGGTAATTATCACGCCAGAAACATAAGCAATTCACCGCAAGTTTGGTACTCAACAATTCTAAAGGCCAGTATTGGTGCCAACAGCTAATCCCCAACAGTTTTTCTTTCCTCTTTAGTGCCCTGATCAACAATTATCTGAAAAATGGTTCATCGACCAGAGCAGGCCACTGGACCAGTGTCCTCAGTTCAATTAATCTCGAATCAAACGAGCCATACCATAATTCAAACACACACGGCGCCAACCAAAACACTAAACAAAGCAGCAAGGCAAACAAGCAAAACAATCACAGCACATAACAGAAAGGCAAGCGTCACAGAGAACAATATAAAAAGATCAGCAAGGCATTCTAGGGTTACCAGATTATACGAGATACAAGAAACGTAGAGCCGGGTCACGAATAAGGCTTCCCTTCCTCTGCCTCTTTTTCTTTTCCTCTTTTAAATTTTCTGTGTGTTTTAAAAAAAACGGTCGAAATTTCTCAACGCATGAGCAAAAGTAAAAATGAGCTAAAAGAGGAGAGGCAGGGAAGCTGGCGGAGGGGTTTTATAGGGGAGAAAAAGGGGGTCAGGTGGTACTGGTGCGGGGTCGAGTTATGTGCATCGTACCAAAAGGTCAGAGAGTTTCTGACAGGCTTCGAGTGGCTTTCAGCCAGACAAATGAGCGGCGAGGGCAACAGCTAAAAAGGGGTCAAGCGTTCGAGTGCGGAGGTGACGAAGGAAGGGACGTTTCGAGGATGCAGCTCAAGGACACTTGTGTCAAGAGGAGACGAGCAGCGGAGCCAACCAGAGGGAAGAAAATAAAACAGGAAGGACAATTATTAATGTCGAGAGAGAGGCGGAAAGTCAGAGGGAGAAAGAGGCTTGGGGAGAGGTGTGACATGGTGACAGCGGAAAGGACAGAGGGGAAGGAAAAATTGGGAGAGGGAAAAATATAAAGCAAAGGGAGAGATAGAGATTTGGCGTGGGGAAGTGGGTAAAAGCAGGGGGCAGGTGAGGGGTATTGGGGAGAGAGAATGGGTAATGGGTTTTAAATTAAAGGTAGAGAGAGGCAGTGACGTGGCAGTGGATTAAAGGGGAAGAAAGTGGGAAGGAAAGAGGAGAAAAGGGAATTTCTAGGCGGTTTCAAGGAATTTCGAGGGCGGTTTTGCGCAAACCAAGTCGGTTTTGGTAGTGGCTCATGATGGCTGTTAGGGATCGAGTGTGGCGCCACTTGCGTTTTCTTTTGTATAATTAACTGTTTTGTGAGTTGAACCTAACCCAATGGGTTGGCTTAAGTTGCAACACGATTTATTAATGCTTTCCTTATTTAATACCTCCTTTAATAGTACGTAGCTGGCCGGATCTGTGCTGGTCACGGTGTGGCAAGTGGCTCAACTGTGAAGATCGAGTTAAACCGACTCGTTTCATGATCCCTTGTCAATTTTATTGGTTAAGGTCATCTAAATACAAGAAATTAATTATATGATTAGAATTTTAAGTGTACCTGCAACTTTTATTTAATGTGAAAATTTATTCCTAGATATATTAAATTTTTACCCGTCAAATTTTATTATCAATTTGCGATTTTTAAACTGTTCAAAATTTTACGGGTTTCACAATTTCAGTGGTAATTTTTTTTCTTTTGTATCGAAGTACCGATCAACGATGATCCAATTCTTTCGTTACAGGGAAAAACAAATCATGCAGTCAGGTTTCTATTAAAACTTAAATTGTATCAACTATCAAGTATGAACAACCAATTAAACCCAAAGAAGCCGTGCATGGCAAACTACACTTGAATTTGAATCTAGATAATTTCCTCATTTCATATATCCAGGAATTGTATACGCATAAACCAAAACAAACCAGATCATCCAATCATCATTCGGTTTCACTACGAACCTCCGGCAACAATTCAGTTAACGGTAATCTTTCCGACCATTCCGACTCCCTGGTGTGGCGAGCAGTAGAACGAGTAGGTGCCCTTCTCATTGAGTGTGATGGCGTATGTTTCCCCGGGGGCATTTAGCAAATCGTTCTCGTCCATAGAAATCTTGGAAGCATCGACTCCAGCTGGAATCTCATCGGGGTCGAAGATGATATTGTGTGGGAAAGCAGCGTTGTTCTTGAATGTGATGGTTTCCCCTGGTGCGACGGTGATTTCACTTGGCACGAATGCGAGTGTACCGTCACTGCCACCGAGCAGGACCTCAACTGCTAGTGCGTTGCTGGCGAGCATGACAGTGGCAGCGGTGGCGACCGCAGCTGCACCTACTTGTTTGAGAGAGGCACGAACGGAGACGGGCATGCGTCTTGTCGACCTAGCGGTTCTCCCGGCACAACCGCTGGTGCATGTGGGAAGTGTAACGGCTGCAAATGAGGCCATGATGAGTTTGCTGATTTAGTTAATTAGTTTGATTAGAAGACTAGGGATAATTACCAAATGAGAGCAGGGGATGAGATCAGGAGCATATATAGGTAGGATAGATTGAGATAAGTGATTGGTGGAGAGAGGAAGGGCAATGAATGGTGGAGAGAGGAAGGGTTATCTTGGGGGTGAATCCTATTAGATGGATATATATATAGGATGAGAGGTGCTCGCTGACGTGGCAAGGGACAAGGGTGGTCCTTGTATGTTTTGTCATCTAAGCTTCTTAATAAGAAGGAGAGATAACACAATATATTTGAATGTGAATTAGATGTTTGGTCATCTAAGCTCCTTAATAAGAAGGAGAGATAACACAATATATTTGAATGTGGATTAAAAACGACATATATATTATTCAAATATCTGTTAATAAAAAAGAGTTCCTACAAAATGATATGCAAGAATGACTTAACGTAACAAATGAAAAAATGAATGCATGTATGCTTTTAGAAGACATACCCTTGTCAAAATAAGACTTTCAATTTGGTCCCTAGATTAATGTATGTGTGTAGAAGACAACAACCTGATTTATGTTTTGGTATCAGTTTGGAAATAGAAAAACACAGAAACCAACACCTAGGACTGCACCTTCGATTGGCATTTCTGATCAGTAGTAGTAGTAGGGTCAGATCCGCTGAAGGATTATTTTTTCATATTTTTATGGGACTTGATATAGTGATAAGTTTGTCATACGAGCATGCCGCTCAGCACTTAAAAAAGTTATTACACATGTTATTTTATATTGAAAAATAGTTATACATGTTATTTGAGTTATTATGTATGTTATTTTCTTAACATGCATGACAACTCAAATAACATGCATAATAATTTTTTTAGTACAAAAATAACATGCATAAGAACTTTTTTAACATAAAGAGCGACATGCGTATCGATGACGTATCGCCAAAACATTTTTCTATTTTTATTAAGAAAAAATATTGTTCTTTATTACTATCCATTTTACAAGTCTCTCCGCTAATTTTCTTATTTTGCTCATTTAATTCGTTGATTTTCCTACTTGTTCCTCACTATATTCTTCCATTTTTCAAACTGAAAGCCGCAGTTATTGAATAGAAATAAAGTTTTTGCACATTTTAACGTCATACACAGTTCATATACTAGTTTAAACCGCGTCAGTAAGTACAATATTGTTTTCTTAAAAAACCGTGAAAATACTTCAACTACAGACCTCTCATGGAAGTTGTCTTCCACTGCACTAGGCTGATTCCGCAGGAAATTGCATTTAGTTTGTACATGTATAAACCTATATAGTCATATATAGATATTGCAATCTTCTGGTTGTTATATGAAGCAGATTAAAACATACCGAATTCATTTTTTCCCTGATGTTTTGTTAATATTACAATTTCAGTAAACCACAGCCAGCAAGGCCTAAACCGTGGTTGGAGAAAAAAGGAGAATAAATCTTACAAGAGAACAATCAAATTTCTTATTATCAAACCAACTAGGGAGAAATCTATAATTTAATTTAGAAGGGATATGGATATAGGACTCCGCACAAACTGTTTTCTAGAAAGCCACACCAGCTGTCCTCGGAGAGGGAAGGTTGCAACCCCGGTCCATTTAAAAGTAACAGTAAACGTGAACTTCTGATACTTGGCACTAAATCGCAACACCGCTGGCTGTACAACAGCAGAGATGCCTTTAGGCGTGTATATCTTCGCAACAAACATTGACCCAGCAGGCCCGACATTTGTCACGGTTCGTGTGATGGCCATTGTTGAATTCGGCCGAAGAGCAACAATGATAGAAGGATTATTAAGTTGTTCCTGCGTAATCTTACCAACTTTGGAGCATGATACTGGTGGTAAAGGTGAAACAAGGATTCCAATTTGAGCATCGGTAAGGCCGGTGCCACATAACAGACGTATATAGGCACTTCCATTGATGTCATACACTAGTCCAGGGTTAACGGCTCTAGTAGGATTTACCTGACCTGCTCCAATTCCGTTCAAGTCTGCAGGACCCGGGATCGGACCACTGTCTGTAATCAGCCCACCATTGTTGTCTAAAATTCTGGCTGTTGTCATGATGGCAGATTTAATAGCTGCCGGAGACCAATTCGGGTGGGCCTTTTTTATTAATGCGGCAATACCACTAAGATGTGGAGTTGCCATAGATGTTCCGGACATGAAATCAAACAACAGTGGCTTTTTAGTTGTTTCATCTAGAAATGTAGGTGGCACTGCTCCAACAATACTTGAGCCAGGACCAATGATGTCAGGCTTTAATATCCTTGGAAATGTGATACTCGGACCCCTGGAGGAAAATGAAGCCAATGATGGCGAATGCGGTTTATTCATGACTGTGCCTTTAAAACTGAATGTTGCAGCAGCATTTTTCGAAGTATTCATGTACTTGATGATCTTTACGCCATCGTTGTACAAGACTTGCACATATGGGAAGTCGTATGCTACTGTTATATCTTCAAGTCTGTCAAAAGTTCAGATTAGATTAACTAACATATTATATCTTGAAATGCCTTAAAATTTAAATATCATTATTTTCTACTGTATTTTTAAACATACCCATAATAGTTGGGGTTTACAAAGATCACTCCACGCACATCAGCAGCACGTATTTCTCGAGACTTTTGAACTGGGTCTTCGCCATCGAACGAGCAAATTAGGATCTTCCCACCAACTTTTTTTCTGTCCATCTTGCTGACGCATGGTGGAATGTCAAGATAGCCATTGATTTCTGTGATACCTAGATGTGCCAGTTGAAACATACCTCCTGCCCAGTTCTTTGATTGGAGAACTGCTCTACCTTCAAATCTGGTTGCATTTCCGAGTTTCACAACTGCTAGCTCACGTCGATCTGTCTCGCTGGCTCCTACTGTGAGGATCCATGGGGCATCATTATCAATTGAACCTAAGCTAGGTCCTGAATTACCGGCAGCACAACTAACTACAATGCCACGAAGGATGGCCTTGAATGCCCCAACAGCAACATGATCTTCATGCACATGATGACCATCACCATTCTCCATTAAACCGAGAGAAAGAGAGAGCACATCCACTCCATCATTCACAGCATATTCCATCGCCATCAACACATCAGCCCCGTCACAACGTCCGTATTTGTCGCACGCTTGGTACATTGCAAGATGGGCACGTGGGGCCATGCCAGAGGCTGTGCCAACTGCACTGCTATATACCCCTGCACCATTCACAAAGGCTCCAGCTGCGGTGCTTGCCACGTGTGTGCCATGGCCTTTATTGTCGATTGGAGGAGAATGCATCCGTTCTCCCTGAGTAGCATTTAATACTCTTCTGGCACCTATCAACTTGTTATTGCATAAAGAGGGATCGAAGTCACAGTGACCCCTCCACTTTTTTGGTGGAGCAGTCAAGTGATCATCTCTAAACGAAGGATGACCGGGTGTGATGCCTGTATCAACGATACCAATAATAATCCCTTCACCAAGGTTTGTGGTATTCCACACACCTCGAGGATCAAGAGAAGGGGAACGCAGCCCCAGAAATGCAGGAGTGTGAGTTGTAGTTACCTTGTATTGTTTTGAGGGTAATGCACCAGCAAACCATGGTAGTTTTGAGAGCTCCTCTACTTCTTGTGCTGTCAGCTGAGCAGCAAAGCCGTTAATCAAGCTTCTGTAGGAGTAGATCAATCTTGATCTGTCGGGTATGACCGTCGATAATAGAGAGATATACCACTCAGCAAGATGCTCGATTTTGTGTATTACATTAAAATTATTGGTTATATTGTGCATCACATCATCAGCCGTAGCAGGGATGACATGATTAGCCGTGTCATGAACAAGAACTATGTAGGTTTTGAGCTTGTCTTTTCCATTATCACTAGTTGCTACAGAGATTTGAGAAAGAATTAGAAACGAAGATGCTAAAAAGAGGAGGAAGGAGACCTTGTTGAACTCCATTGATTTCTGCAAGGTTTAGGAGTTTGCTAAATATGATATTTATAATACTAAAGGTTCGTTTCTTAATCAGTTATGATCATATATAACGATATGAATCATATGCTTAATTTAAACCACTTCAGATTTTGTCGAGAGCGGTCCTTGACTATTGTGCTAATCATGTTGTAAGGAATTGTTGGGGTTGTTTGTAGAAGGAAACTGTCCCACATTTTAGGTTGAGTAACTGTGACAAATAGCCAGCATTATTCCCAAAATAGAAGCTACAAAATGGTCAGAGATATTAAAATGATGTCGTTCAACGTCCTTGGCAAGTAAAACAGCAAAAAATTGGAAGAGATTCTTTGAGTCTGAAGAGATTTTGAAATGCATGTCTGGATTCCCATCTGAATCAAATGAGATCCGACGGATCTACTGAGTGTTTGGATGGATGATTTTGATCTAAAGGGGTTTTATGAATCTAGTACAGAATCTGAAAGGATGGTTGAGGGAGACAGGGAGATGTACACAGTAAAGAATAATCTATTTTTTTCTTTTATTAATGAATCTAGACAGAATTTGAAAGGATGGTTTGGACTTTGGAGGGAGAATATGAGAAGTACACAGTAAATAACAATCAAATTGTTCATTTTCCTTTTTTGTTCACTAGGAATTAGGATAGTATTATCAAGCAAGGTAGGATACTACAGTCGAAGTAATTACCAACTATCCATGGTTGAAACTTTAAAGCACTATTCTATTGCTATAGATATGCTTTTGAGAGAGTAGGAAT
Source organism: Eleocharis quinqueflora (assembly GCA_964058865.1). Taxonomy (NCBI): domain Eukaryota; kingdom Viridiplantae; phylum Streptophyta; class Magnoliopsida; order Poales; family Cyperaceae; genus Eleocharis; species Eleocharis quinqueflora. The sequence continues at coordinate 9,186 of CAXKVX010004684.1, forward strand.
ATGCAAATATCATTAGATACAACAATAAAAAGAGCATTACAAGATTAGAGAAAGGGCCTCTAGATGTAAAAAATAACCAGACTAATTACAGGACTTGCCTTGACAAGTTGGCTCCTCTATATTAAGAAGCTTGACAACAACATGCCAACCTGTAACCTGAAGAAACCAATTGATCATATATTAGGTCTATTTTGCATTTCAGTCCATTTACATGCGGTAAACAGCAAACCTCATAGAAGTATTAGCCTTAGTATGAGCTGAAAGCTCATCTAGATGAAATGAACTTGGTAGTGCATTGTTACAGGCTAGCTATTTGTACTAAGCCTGGAGACAGATACTGGTGCTACCAGTACGAAATTGGCCAAGAATAACAGTAAGTCTTTAAAAGTCACCATCCACTCTGCAAACTCAAAGCAAATCACCGTTTCCAATATATATTTTTAATAACGCCTTCCCCAAAATTGACCGGAACCTTTTTTTCTTGTTTAGAATACAAAAAAGAAGTGTGTATATATATATATTTATATATATACATTGATATTATCCAGAAATACAACAATGAAAATATTGTTTGTTAAGAATTTCAAACAAAATCTTTCATACTGTTACTTCTAAACTGAAAATACTATAGTCCAGCTTGTCTGTGGCATTTGCACAACAAAGACTTTGAACTACCAATAATCAAAGAGAAAATGAATTCAAGTTCATCTTTCCACAATATGAAGTCCAGAAAGAGATCAATTCCTTTATTTGTACATTACAACATTCTACATATCACGAGGAGAATAAATAATGCGCACTTGGAGAAGTTAGAGAATCCAAACACACTTAATCAGTTACATTGAACAACACCAGAAGTATACCTCCAAAAATTATTTAACACCAGACGACTTTACTTGAAATTATGGATTCGTTTGGCAGAAACAAGAGTGTTGGATAACAGCATGGCAATTGTCATGGGCCCCACTCCACCTGGGACAGGAGTGATATAAGATGCCACTTTTGATGCCTCTTCATAGCACACATCTCCCACCAACCTATAACCTCTCGGGCTGTTGGCATCCTAAAAGGAAATAAAACCAGGAAAAAAGAAGATTAAAGCAAGCACTAAAAAACATTTAAGAAGAATGACTACTTTTTTATTTCCGTTTGACATATAGGTTAAAATATTTATGCACTAAATAATCACTATTTATTTGTTTCCATTTGACATACATGTTAATATAGTTACACACTAAATACTGAGTAATGATATTAATTAGTTACCATTTGACATATTTGTTAATTATCCACAACTCAAATTAGAATAGAGGCAACTTAGTTTCAGCTTGGTACATATTGCACCAAACTGGTGCCAGAAAAAGTTCTATGATCATGGCTACAATAAGTTTTTTGGAAATACAATGAATTTGTAAGAGTTAAGGGTTTCAGTTGTACTTACATCAATGGGGTTGATACCAACATCAATAACAACAGCTCCTGGCTTCAACCAACTACCTCTAACCAAGTTAGCCACACCAGCTGCTGAAATTATAATATCGCCCTGCCTTATTATCTCCTCTGGGTACTTTGTGTACGAATGTACCATACTCACAGTTGCATTTGCTTTCTACATTTGTGCACAAAATATAATGAATCAATAGCTAAGACTAAAGATAAAGAAGTGATGTTACCTAGAAGATTAATCTGTGAATTGCTATACAAGTCGAAACTTGCATGCATTTTCTTTAAAATCAAACCAACAGTTCGCATTTGAAAGGTAATTTGACTCATTGCACATACACTCTGCTCTGGAAAATTAGCATCACCAAGAATTTACATTTCTTTTTCACTTCTGATAACCCAACTAAATCTTGATCCCTTAACAGAAACTTATAACAAAATAAAGTGGGAAAAGGGCTAAAAGTACTAAAAGATCCTACAAAGACATCTATTGTTAACAAAGTAACCATGAAGGAACAATAGATGACAACAATAAAATGAAAAGAATAATTAGCATGGAATAAAAACTATCATGTTACTAAGTCTGTACAGAAACAAACCATTGTACAATAAATAGCAATACCTGCAGCAACAAAGCAGCTGGCATGCCAACAATGTTGCTTCGACCTATGACAACAGCTCTCTTCCCCTTAATGTCGATATTGTATCTGTGCAATAATTCCATGCATCCTTTCGGTGTGCATGGGATGAAAAGCGGGTCTCGCCCCTGCATTGCAAGCCGACCAATATTTAATGGGTGAAACCCATCTACATCCTTCTCTATGCTGACACCAGTAAGGATCTTCTCCTCATTCATATGCTGCAAAAAGAATCAATAAATATTAATCTTTTCCATCTTTGTCCCAAGAGATCCAAACATGCCATGTTGTGGTTCGGAGGATTTACGATTTAAGTAGTGTCATCATGGTCCCTGGAATTCTATCTGGTTACTAAAATGGTCTATATTCTGTTCTATTAAGCAGTGTCGATGTATTCGATTGGGTTTCATCTTTAGCCTACCCCAACACATTTGGGACTAAAGCCTTTGTTGTTGTTGTGTTGTTGTATACATACCAACACCATGCATTTTATGGACTGTTGTAAATATAATAGGAGCAACAACCATGATTCCAAGTTCCAAAAAATCCAACAAGTTGGGGTAGGCTAGAAATGAAACCCAATCGAAGTGATGGAAAAATAACAATAGCATTATTAATACTAACGATAATAATTATAAGAATAAACTAATTAATACAATAACTTACACGAGGGAGAGGCAACTGCACCAAAATCCCATGAACCGATGGATCTTTATTGAACTCTTCTATATGCCTCAGCACCTCAGATTCTGTGCAATCCTCCGGTAAATTAGCCTCGTATGACTTAATGCCAACCGCCTCACATGCCTTCTTCTTATTTCTGACATAAGTCTGAGAGTCCTTCCTAGATCCCACCAGGATTACTGCCAAGCCTGGTACCACACCTGTGGCCTCTCTCAAATGCGTGACCTGTGCTGAAACCTCATCCTTTATTTGATTAGAGATCAATTTACCGTCAATTATTTTTGCGGTGGTTTCCGTGGTTGTCATAGACCCTGGATGAAAAATGTTGAATCAGCTGAACGAAAAAATAACAATTTTGCTCTAGTAAAAAATATCCAAATATCCAACATAACGATTTATTCTTCTGAATTAGAAAATATATTTTTCTAAAAATATCCAATAAGGGGAAAGTATAATTTTGCAACTTGACCTGTCGAAAAGCTGCAAAACATCATACAGAATTGTCTTTCCTACAAATTTTGAAAAAGAAGGGAAGTGATCCGCTTGAAGAGATCTTCGGTGAAGAAGTCTCTCTCGACCATTGGAGGAGAATTCTTCTCATGATAGTGATAGTGATAGTGATAGTGAAAAATGTTTCCAGCATAGCATTGAGTTATACAAAATACACAGCCCCACAGATTGTCACTCAAAACCATTCAAAAGGCACATTCCATTGCCTACTAAGTTTAACCATCCACCAAATATTTTCCATAAATATATCAAGCTCTCCAATTAATGAGTCCTATTTTGCATTTTGATTCTCAGTTCACACTAAAAATTGACAAATGCTCCATATCTAGCATTGCATCTTGTGAGGTTCAACAAGAAACCATGTGTAATCAACATAACACTCTACCTAAAAATTACATACCTGACCAAAACAAAACAAAAAAAAGAGAATGTCTACACAATGAACAAAGGACATAAGTCACATAATTTGAGCTGAAACAAAGACATACCAGCATCAGCAGCTGAGACTACAGTTCGATACTTCGAGACAGAGGGAGTGAGACATAGGGAGGGGTTCCAAGGAGAAGAAAGAGATCGCTCAAAGCTGACAAAACGGTTGGCGGAGGTCAGTAGCTTGCGCTTCAAGGGGATGAGGTGGCGCGCCGTGGTTGCTGAGGTGGAGCAATCTGGCGAAAGCAGGGTTGATGCCATCAAGGGCTAGAATGGGGGGAGAGAGAGAGAGAGGTTGCGTTCTGTTGTAATATGTAGGGTTTAGAAAGATTTTGGAGGTGGCGGCGGGAGAGACGGAGATGGTCAAGACTATTTCTAGTATTTTTATTCTGTTCTATAACTATAAGGTCCCTTCTTTTTTGTCAGTTCCTTTATTTTATTTTCCTTTCTCGAAATGACGAAATGACGAAATGTACAAAAGCCAACGGAGCCGCGGCGTTGCTACTTGCTAGCTAGTTTATCCCATTTTTTGCGAGTTTATTCAATTTACAATTTCAGAAGCAAGGAGGGGCTTCCTGAATATTTAGTGACTATTGTCTGGTGGAAACCAAATCTTCTGCGTAACTTTTTATTTCACGAAGTGAATTTTTTTTATCTGAATCGAATCGTTGGATTAAATGTAACGGATCACATAAATAATATAAAAAATCTTATCGAATCGTATAATTGAGGTTGGATGACTCATATCAAGCTTCGTAGAGAGAAGAAAAAATCCACACAAGTAATGGCCATATGGGTTCATGATGATTTGAGAAATGAGATCAGAACTCAGAAAGGGTTTGATTTTGGGTGATTTTACTGATTGGGGGCCCATTATTTGTTTAAGAGAATTACATTCTATGGGCTATTGAGCTTCACGTAAACTTTAAAGCCCAGTTAAATGCAAAGTAATTTCTTTATTTTTCTTTTTCTTATTATTTTGTAATTTTGTAATTTTTTTTGGTAAAATTCAAATTTGATCTACGTCAATTCTTCATACACAAATCAGACAAACAAACTCCACGTAACTCTTAAATTCATTTCTTTTCATTTTATTTCTTTCTTTTAATGTTGCAATAATGTTGCAATTCTTCATACACATAATCACTGAATGGCATTTCAATTCCAACTGTTGCATAAGTTTAATAAAATCTGTCAGGCTTAAGTAATGAAAGCAATGAAAAAAATGTCAAGCTCAAAGTCTCAAGCTCTCTTCCTTTTCCAAGTCTCAAGCTTTTTGCGTTTCAAATGGAACACAAAATAAATAAATAAAATCTTAGGATTGTGTGATTGTTTGTTTGTTACTAACAGGTGGATCTCGTACAGCCAGCTGTGCCCGACTGTACCTAACAGGTCGAACTATATCCATTGGATAGGAGACCTCCTCTCGGAGAAACAACATTTTTTACAAATATGTGTATAGGATAAAATTTGTTGTACCTCGCTTTCTTTCTTTACTACTTGCGCCAACGTTTGGTTCCAACAGACAATCACTCACATTCTTCCAAGAGAATACCGGAGCAACGGGGACTTCAATATTTTCATCTTCTTCACCTTCGAAAAGAGATTGTTGTTCTCCAGTGAGCCATTCGTTATCCGACTCCATGTCGGATAATTCAATTGGATATAGTGATCTCATTTTTTCTCTATTTTCTTTTGTCTCATTTCGAGTTTGAGATTATACTTGACAAAAACAACATTATTCAACTGCTCGTGATCCATTTTTTATCTTTTCTTGGTATGAATATGTTGAAAGACACTCCAATTTCTTTCGCATTTGATTGCACTACATGTGAGGCTCAAGACATGTACGGCAAATTTCTTAAGTTTTTTGCATGTACCATACATGTTCCACCAATGTGCTATTTAAAAAATTAAACATATTGTTAATTGTTAATTAAACATACTTTTTTGAAATATTGAATGTAAATTATAAAATTTATACTGGGTTGCTTCTTGTCACGTGAATGCATGGCCATTTCAGTTCCAAATGTACTTTCTGATCGCTTGAACTTCTCAAGTTGTTCATTAATTTTGAATCGTGTTGCACGATCGGAGTACATTCTTTCAGTTGTCTTAATTAACCCCGCTGGAACCTCATCATCCTCATGAAAGTTCTTGCTAAAATGAAACCTAAAAGAGTATATTTATTACAACATGTCAGCAAACATAAAACTAAAAAATAATATAAGATATAAAATTATAAATTATAAATAACAAAAAAGCCTACTTTGAATTGAGGTAATATGTCCCCGCATGTAGTGGCCGATGGAGTAATATTAATTGTAATTTGTTAATATCACATGGGTGGGGTACGTACTGGGGTGTGATAGAAACAAAAGGCAGATATGTAACATATGTTGCTAGAATGAGCACATCTTATTGACATCTTCTAGTATTTAATAAATGTATTGCAGTGGTGTTCGTCTTTTATAATTCAGACATTAAGACATTAGACATGATACTCAAATTTCCCATGGATACGAATGAAGCTCTAACTTAATGGTGCGGTGTTTGTGGAGGTGGTGGAAGATGCAGGTAGCATTAACATTTATTTGCGTGAAAGATCTCATCAAGCCATGACATATGATGCATGCATGGCACTTAATTTATTATTTATGATCTCTCTTTAATTTTATGATCTAATTTTTGTGTTATTGGGTTGATATTAGATATCGCGATTACTCCTGTAACAGCACCTCTTTACTCCGAATTCTTGAGTTAGTCGCAAACTTCACTAGTTTATCCATTTGAAATGCACCCTAAGATAGGTTGGTATTACCCACCTTCCCAGAGCAAAGAGAAGGTTGAAAATCAAGCCACAGCTCTTCTTAATTAGTTAAGAGACTAATTCAAGGTATAATTTTTTTTGCCAAGTACTTAGGCACTTCTATTAGTTGTTTGATCACATTCCTGACATCGGGAATTTGTGTTGTGCTTAGAAAAAAATTAAAATTATTTATTGGATGTAAAAACTGTATCCCAATATATAGAAATTTAATGAAAATCGATACTAATCATCACAATTTAGTGTCAGTTTTTAAAAGTACGATTAGTGTATGATGATTATTGTTGCTTTTTCTTAAAAGTGATCCTAATTAATCATTTTTCTAGAATGGGCAAAAATACACATGTTTTCTTCTAACGAGAAGCAGTGTGTGGTACCAGCTTTCATCTTCTTGAAAATTCATTTCCTACAATTTTTTTTTTTTTGAAAAGCGGAGGATGAAAGCTTTTTAAAAAAAAAAGTATAATTAGTGTTTTTTTGATACTTTTTTCATAAAAAGTGACACTAATTACTTCAGGGGCGGAGCTACGTAGAAGCAGGATGGGTCAGCTGACCAACCCCCTGAAAACAAAAATTTCAAAATTGACCATATATTTGAAAAAAATTAAAAAATATGCTTATAATTTAGATTCTTTTTAAAATAAGCACTATTTTGAACTACCCTGAAAAAAATCGTAAATTTGGAACCATCCTGACAGAAATTACGATTTGAACCATCCTGACAGAAATTACGATTTTGAACCATCCTGACAGAAATTACGAATTTGAACCATCCTGACAAAAATGATGAATTCACCCTCATTACTAAAAAATTATCATTTTTAATGTATGTAACTTTTAAATGGACTAATAACTATTATGACCATATTTTGAAAATAACACAACATATATGATCTACTTACTTCATCAGATTTAGTCCGTTCTCCGTAACAACAAATCTTAAACAATAATTTGTGTGAAGTTTGAAGGAAAAACTTACACAGATTGCAGGGGCGGATTCAGGATTCTCGTCAGCAGGGTTCAAGATTTACGATTTTTTTCAGGGGTTCGAAATGATGGTTATTCTTAGGAAAAATTATTTTACATGGTCATTTATGCAAAAAATTCAAATACATGGTTGTTTTTGTAAAAAAATTAATACATATGGTCATTTTTGAAAAAAAAATTCAGAGGAGTTCAACTGCACCCCCGCAACAACGTGGCTCCGCCACTGACCGATTGTCACATTTTGAATGTTGGTTTTAAAAAATCGACAATTAGTTTTTGAAACTTTTTCTGCTCTCTTATTTTACATTTAATTTCTCTCTCTCCGAAATATTCTTCTACGTTCATCTCGTAGTTTTTCACTTTTTTTCATAATAGGCCATATTTATTCTCTCATTCGCCAACTCTTATTGCATCTCTCTCTTAAGATTATCAATGATGGGTCATTTAATCGTTTTTTGTTTCGTTTCGTGACAAATTAAACGATTATAATCAAATAAATTTTTTCTGTTTAAATAATAAAACGGTTAACGAAAATATATTATTTTGTGATCATTTTTTTCTTAGCTTCGTTTGTGACTGTGTAATGTTAGAATTGTTTTGATTTCTGAGAAAAAGTCTACGCTGAGAGAATGTGATTAGAGAGGAGACGAATAATTGCCCGAATGAGGAGATGAAAATTTTGATTTCTGTGTATAATTAGAATCGTTTATCAGCAGAAGAAACCGACACAAATAGTTTTGCATTACTTCAATTGCATAAATTTAAATAGGAGGATTAATCTTTCATGCCTTCATCATGCATACACTTTATATATTTTTAATAAAAAGTCCTGAAACTCTTGTAGCAAAATGCAGTGATTGATTATTATATTGTCACTTTTTTTCTTTGCAAGCATGTAAAAAGACAACATTTTGTGTTTTTTTTTGTTTTGGTATCAATTATCAAACAACTTAATATTTTAGCCATTATTCACGTCTCTTCATTTTTTTAACTCTTAATGGCAATCAAATCAAGTTAACAAATCATATATTTTTGGGGTTATATAATAATGATAATAATAATGATAATGATAATAATAATAATAATAATGAGAATGAGAATAATAAGATAGTATATCTACCTATTTTATTTTGATGTTGCAAATTTAGAGTAGAGTTGTTAACGATTTGAAAGTTTTTTTAAAGTAATATGTTGCTAACAAATAAGAAATTAAAATTTTCAAATGTGGAAACTTTTGAACCATATTTCAAAACAAGCGTTTCCGAGGAAAAGAATTATATAGCAGGATCGGAAAAGATTTATTTTCTATTTTTGAGAAGAAGAAAACATTGGTTTTGAAGTATTGAACAACAAAACAAGGAGGTGCATTGTATTTGTAATTGTATTTGTATTTGTATTTGTATGATTGCATCTAATCTAACAGATATGCTTCCGCACATTCTTCTACACGTAGATCCCCTGTGGCCAAGTTATCTCGCAGAATCATATCACAAGTCGATAACATCCAACTCGCACTGTTAATGGGCGGCAGATCTCATGTCAGTGGAAATCCACACTTTCTATTGTTTGAAGTCCGTCACATGAATTCCAGGTTCGAATTTTTGTGATGAGCTCGCAGTCGCTCCTGAGATTTGTCGCACGCTCGCACCTGTCTTCTGACAACAGTGGTGGTCCATGTCTACGATGGGTTTAAACTTTAAATTTTAAACTTTAAACTTTAAACCAATTATTACCGTCAATCAAACCGAAAGAACCGCTTTTTAGGGTTTAATCTCCTCGTGGGCAGCGACCATTTAATGTAAGTGGGCCCATCCCAAGTTATTTTTCGTATTCTTTTTTATTTATTGGTGCTACACGTACACAAATTACGACCTTTTAAATACATTTTTGTAATTCTTTTCCATTCTTCTAAAAAAGTTTGAATTTTAGAAAATAGTTGTCATTCCTTTTTTTAACAATATTTAGTGCTTCTATTAGGAGATAACAATTTTCAAACACGAACACTATTATAAAATAGAGTTTTATTCCAAAATTGTCATGGACAAAATTATATATTTCATTTGTTTTGTTTTTGTTATTTTTAAATTTATTTTCATTATGGTCTTGCAATTATATTTATCACTCTATTGTTCCTTTTAACACATAATATACATAGATTATATAGTCTATACCTTTTTCATGCAAAACATGTATTACTTTCATTATTATTTCATTTTATGTTCTTGGTGAGGAGAGTAAATTTGTAATTGTATTTTTCATTTTTTATATATTAAATTTCGTATATTATTTTTGTTAGTTAAAAAAATTTCGGCTATTGTATTTGTTGGCTATGCATGTTTGAATGGTGTAAGGTTATACTGGGTAAACTTTTGCGTACGCGAAAAATCTTTTCTGAGCTTGTGGGTCCCATCCCTTATAAATAGTCTCGTATATGTGAACTTCTAATCCCGCCGGAGGAAATTTATTGACAAATAAAATAAAAATAAAAAAAGGTAGGGTAAAAGGAGGAATATAAAGCCTTCAACTGAGAACCTAGGGTTAGGGTTTCTCGTTCCTTTCTCTCTCTCTTTGTTCGGTTAGGGTTTCTCGATCTCTAACCAGTCAATGGCGCAAGAGGGTACTAGGCTTAAGGGAACCGTGAAATGGTTCAACGACCAAAAGGGTTTTGGGTTCATCTCTCCCGAAGACGGCGGAGAGGATCTCTTCGTGCACCAGTCATCGATCAAATCCGATGGCTATCGGACACTTGCCGAGGGAGAAGCGGTTGAGTACGCCGTCTCTGAAGGTGATGATGGCCGCACCAAGGCAGTGGATGTGACCGGACCCGACGGTTCAAGCGTCTCTGGCGCGAGATCCGGAGGCGGCGGTGGCGGGGGTGGTCGAGCTGATCGAAGCGGCGGTGGCGGCGGTTACAGAAGTGGTGGTGGGTATGGATTTAATGGCGGTGGTGGAAGAGGTGGCGGCGGCCGTGGCAGCGGCGGCGGATATGGAGGCTATGGCGGTGGCGGTGGCGGTGGTCAAGGTATATATGTTTCTTTTGTTTATCTATCTTTATTTGAGGTTACAATTAGTGCTCTTGTAATAAGATCTATTGACATGTACCGATCGTTGGATAGGCATTTTGCAACGTTCAATTAAGAACGAAGTTTTAATCTTGGATCTCATCTTTTTAAAATCACTAGTACGTTCTGTTTCTGCTTAAAGGTTTACTTTAGATCTGCTTCATGATCTATTTTTTTTATCAGATCTGATCTTTCTGTGATGATTTGACGCTCTTCTGTTCTTCTCTGGATAGATATACTATTACTTCCTTTCCTTGCAACGTTTGTGCGCTGCCATTTTGATCTAGTACTTTAATTTGATGTCTGTTGATTGTCATCGTTAATCAAATATTTTCGTATTGATCCTCATCTTTTGACCACTGGCTATCTATAGCAGTTCAACAGTTTGCTGCATCTGCTATAGATTAGCCAGTGTTTTTCTTCTGAAACATAGCAATTAATTTATTGGAACTGATTTACAAGTTTACTCCTATAACCAGTGCATGCCTGCTTTTCAAGTGTCCAATTGGACTTTTGGTTTCTATACATAGGCATACATATGAAATTCGCCATTGATCTTGATTGTAATATGTTTCAATTATAATCAGATTGTTATGTGTTGATATTTAAACCTTGAAATAAGTAATTGGATTCTTGTCTACAAAACAATAATTTCAAAATAATAATTTGATCTTTTGTGTTTCTTTCAAGGCAACAAATCGTGCTAATCCATAACTTTGAAATATCATTGTGTATTTAAAAGTTTAGGGTCTTTAAGGTAAAATTTTATCAGCAATCTTAGTTCAGTGATTTAATCACTTTCGGTTTGCTTATTTTGTTGGATTGATAATTGTTTGTTTACATGTGTATTATTCAAGTGTGTTTCTTCTCAGGAGTATCTAGTAGTTTCAGTTTCTTAGCTTTTCTGTTACTGTTGCTGCCAGTAGATAAATTAAATCAAAACATTTTCTAACAGGTGGTGGTGGATGTTTCAAGTGTGGTGAGACTGGTCACATGGCCCGGGATTGCTTCCAGAGCAGCGGAGGCGGTGGCGGCGGTGGTGGTGGTGGTTGTTACAACTGTGGTGAACAGGGCCACCTAGCTCGTGACTGCCAGGGTGGTGGAGGTGGTGGTGGGGGATACAGTCGTGGCGGCGGCGGCGGCGGCGGTGGCGGTGGCAGTTGTTATAACTGTGGCGAACCAGGACACCTTGCCCGTGATTGCCAGGGTGGCGGTGGTGGTGGTTACAGCCGTGGAGGCGGCGGCGGCGGTGGTGGTGGAGGGGACCGCTCATGCTACAACTGTGGCGAGTCAGGTCACATTGCCCGTGACTGCCCTTCCAAATAAGCAACTCGTCTCTGCCTTTTTGGTCTAATATGATATTGCATGTATCATATACCTTGTCACCTTATTTAGGGTTTTGGTCATCAGTGTTGTGGTGTTTTTTGTCGGATGTTGCTAAGGATTGTTTGTTCCTGTTGTTGTTTCTCTGCTGGTTGTTGGTCTCTTTGTTGTGGTGTTTTAGTTGGGGATGCTGTTTGTCGGATTTGGTGGTGGGTATAGGGGGTGGAAGGGCGACTAGAGAAATCTCTCTTTAGACTCCCTTTGCTTTAACTATACAAATGCTTAGTTATCTTATCAATATTGTTAGCTTGGCGCTCTTGTTGGCATAGCATTTTGTGATTTCTCTGCTCTATTTCGTCCTTATTTATTTCCAGTTTAGATTGGCATTGTTTTTCTTTGCACGTGGAGCCTGCACATCTTGATGTTTTTGAGATATTTTACCAAAAAAGTTTTGATTTGCTCGTTCTTTTTAAGTTGTGGTATTTTCAAGGGTCATGTGGAGCTCTGGTTTCTGCTATGAAAATTGTGGGGATGTGATATGATGTTAATTTTATTGATCCTTATTGGTAGTAAGGTTACTGTTTTAAATCGGTTGATTTTGTTTCTATGTAAAAACGTAGTCTAGATTGTATTCTTGCATTTGTGCTTTGGCATTTGTTTTGCTGGTGCAGTTTTATTGTAAATATGCATCTCTTTTGTATTTGTGCGGCTTTGCATAATAATATACAAATTGTGTACCAAGCCTGGGCTGTGTTCTTTGCATAATAATATAGAAATTAGTTGGTCTCGTCATTTCATTGAAGCACATTCTTTTCATCATTTCATTCGAACAGGTTCTTTGTATACTTGAATGCATGGGCATAACAATGGTGCTCTCCAGCCAGGTGCACAATTCGACTGTTACTGTTACACATCATTGGGCGGATTCGATTAACAGAATGTATGTATATCAAAATTCAAAACTAAATTTGTATCTAAATTGCTATCATTATGGAACTAACCAGTAACCATGATGAATTAGAAACTGATGATTAGTCTTTTACTCAAAATATTACAAACTGATGATTAGTCGGATATGTATTCAAAGTCATAATGAGAAATATACATTTTACCATAACGAAATTATGAAATAATTATTTGAAACTTACGAAATTGATTACATATTTGTATATACTAGATTAAAGAAAATCAGGTAAAATTAAATGTAAAATATGTTGCACTTTTGTGAATCCACCAAGTCTACATTTGTAAGAGCACAGATCTTGATGTCCTCCACTCCTTCTGACCTAGCAACAGTGGTGGCAATCATATACCGGGAAGAATCAAGGAGGAGAGGAATGAACACCGAACCCTCAACAGAAAACCAAGCCTTCATTGCTCGCCACCACCACCATCGCAACCCAAAACCTAACTCGTGGGAGGAGAAACAGGGCGCACACAACACGGCCAGGTGTGACAACTGTAAGAAAGAAGGTCACAGTCGAGACCAATGCTAATTTCTCTACCCGCATCTCTGCTCTAAGCTTAAGACAGAAATGGTGGGGCGGCGTGCAAGGTGGGCGATAGATTCGAGGGAGAGAGGCTCGGCATTAGGGAGAAGAAAGGTTTCGGCGCTGAGGAGAAGAAGGGACGGGGTTTCAGCGAGAAGGGTCAGGACTAGGGTTTCAACATTTTTTTCACAGAGTCAGAAACGGGCCAGGCAATGGGCTCAATTGTTGGGCCTAGCACCTCAAATAATTCCAACGGCCCAATGCTCTCACAAGAACAACTAAACATCATTGTGGCCCAAATCACGAATAAATTCGATATAACAGGTATTCATATAGGTATTGCCTCCCAAAATAAAACTGATTTGCACCAAAATTCATATTGAATTATTGATTCAGGTGCAACTGACCATATGACAAGTAACATTGAAATTTTAGATAATGTACAAAAAATCAAATCCCACAAAATGTAATGGTGGCAAATGGTGATCAAGTACATATTAAAAATATAGGAACAATTAACCTATGTGGCACAAAAATACCCAATGTATTATACTTACCAACATTTAATTCTAACCTTATGTCTGTTAGTAAAATAACAAAGGACTTAAATTGTGATGTATTTTCTCATCTCAAGCTGTGGTATTTTAGAACAAAACAACAAAGATGACGATTGGTGAAGGAAGATTAGAAAATGACCTTTATCTTTTAAATTTTTTGAATAAAGCCCTTAGTGCTAGAAATAATGTAGAATAAAGTGAATTATGGCATTGGAGGATTGGTCATTCTTCTAACAAAGTATTAAATAAGTTATTTTCTTTTTCTCATTTGGATTCAATTCAATGTGAGGTTTGTCGTTTTTCAAAACAAACTAGATTACCCTTTTAATTATCTACTAATAAAACCTCAAATTTTTTTGAACTAATACATTCTGATGTTTGGGGTCCGGCACCTATAGATTCATATAATGGTTTTAAATATTTTGTCACATTTATTGATGACTACTCACGTATAACTTGGATATATTTACTTAAATCAAAAGGTGAAGTTTTTTCTAAATTTTAAGAGTTTGCGACTCTAGTCGAAAACCAATACGAAACTAGGATCAAAATATTTAGGTCCGATAATGGTACCGAATATGTTAATAAAGTTTTCTCGGAGTTTTTAAAGCAAAAAGGAATTCTACACCAAACAACATGAATAAACACACCCGAACAAAACGGAGTATCAAAAAGAAAAAATCGTCACATACTAGAGGTCACTAGGTCTTTACTCCTCCATTCAAATGTTTCAAAAACTTATTGGTCAAATGCTATTTTAACTTCTATATATCTTATTAACAGATTACCTAGTTCAAAGCTAAATAATAAAAGTCCACTCGAAATTTTGAAAGATAAAAAAATTAACTTAGATCACCTTCGAGTTTTTGAATGTAAATGTTTTGTACATATCAAAAGACAAGATAAATTAGATACTAATGTAGTAAAAACAATTTTCATCGGGTACTCACATCAGAAAAAGGGTTACAAATGTTATGATCCTATGAACAAAAAATTATATATTTCTAGAAATGTATCTTTTTTTCGAAAAATAATCATTTTACAAAAAAAGAGGAAGATCAACAACAAGTTACAACACAACCTAAAAATGACTTTATACTTCCAGAATTAACATCTATTGCAGGTACACCAAATAGAAATTCATATGAAGAGGAGTTACACTCAGAGGGAGAAATGAATAATGAAAATCTTGATGAAGAAGAACTACCTTCATAAGGAGAAAACCAAGAAAACACAAACCTTAGAAGATCGGCTCGATCAACACAACCTTCTTCCAGGTTACGTGATTATGTCACGTACAATGTAAGATATCCGATTCAAGATTATATTTCTTATAACAAAATCTCTTCAAAACATAAGGCCTTCTTAACCAATATTTCGAGAGAAACTGAACCACATACATTCCAAGGAGCACAAAATAATCCCATTTGGAACCAAGCAATGAAAGAAGAACTTAAAGCCCTCGAAAAAAATAACACATGGTCTATTGTCCACATATCAAAAGGTAAAAAACCTGTAGGATGCAAATGGGTGTACAAGATTAAATACAATAGTGACGGGTCAGTAGAAAGGTATAAAGCTAGACTTGTTGCAAAAGGTTTCACCCAAATCTATGGTATTGACTATCAAGAAACTTTTGCCCCAGTTGCCAAAATGAACACTGTTAGAATCCTTTTATCTATAGCTGTTAACAAAGGATGGAGTCTATTTCAGATGGATGTTAAGAATGCCTTTCTTCAAAGTACTTTAGAGGAAGAAGTCTACATGACTTTACCTTCAGGTCACAAAAATGAACATGACATGACATTAGTATGTAGATTACATAAATCAATTTATGAGTTAAAGCAATCTCCACGCGCATGGTATGCTAAACTCAGTCACTCTCTTTTGCTTTATAATTTTACAAAGAGTTCTGC
>CAXKVX010004686.1:0-29521 GCA_964058865.1 Eleocharis quinqueflora
GGACACAACGGCTGCCGATCTAGCCGTTGAGGATCCAGAGCTTCCCTAGAGTAGAGTTGACTCCACGATCCCCTCCAGTACTCAGAGGTGTAGGTTTCTGGGGCTTATATCTTTAATTTTATTTAGGACCAGACCCAACAGATTTTTATTTTTCTTTTATTTGAACTGTAGTACCAAAAAATACCGTAACTTGATAAACTGAACCATAGGGCTTGACATGTCTGTTGGCTCAAACAATGTCTTGTATTTGTTGATTTGCAAAATGATCTTGAAATTTACAAAACTTTGTCTTTTGAGAACTTTTGTATGAAATCTTCAAGATAAGTTTTGAGGCTTCAAACGATCTCTGATTGGCCTAAAAGTGATCCAGTACGAGCAAGTTCGATACCGGCTGTAGATTTCGTCATGAGCTTTCCAATGCCATGGAGAACGCTGAAATCGAAGTTACGAGTCAAAAGTTATGACTGTTTGAAGCTCAAGACAATCAAGCATGACCTAAGAGCAAGATTAGAAGATCAAGATCAAGATCAAAACTTGCTTAAGTTAATTAGATTTTATTTTATTTAAATTTAGGATTGAAAAGAGTAAGAAAAACCAAACCAAACTGGCCAAAAACAAACCTCGGCAGCTTGGCGTTATAACGCCAAATGGATGTTCTGTTCAAAATGAAATTAAAAATAGAAAATGGACAAATTAAATTTCAAAACATCAAGAATATGTCTTAAATATTATTTAAGTTTATGAATATAAATTTTATCTGATCAAAAACATCATTTGGATTAGTAGAAAAATTACCAAACATCAATTTCCAGAGAACTTGGCTTATACGCCACAGTGACCAAATGCCAAAATTTGGCTAAGTCCTGAAAATTTCTGCATTAGTTTGGCATAGCGTTATAACGCTAGATAAAATTCTCAACAATAACTTTTCTTGTCCTGACCTGACCTAGTGTTATAACGCCAAGTTTAACATATAAAATAGCGTTATAATGCTATGTAAAAGTTGCATCCAACAGTCAATTTTTTGTTCTAATCCAAGATAGCATTATAACGCTATCTTTTGTATAGAAGATAGTGTTATAATGCTATCCTTCGCAGACAAGCTTTTTGCCAGATTTGTACCCTATTTATACCCTTCTTCTCCAACAATTGAAACTACTGGTTCTATTAATTCAATACATTTCTAAGCTTCCATTGTTGTGCTCTTTGAGATTTATTTCTATTGTCAAACTTTTGCTCTTAATCTCAAGTTTAATTAGCTAAATCTAATTGAAAAATAGAGCTCGTCGAATTTTTTTCTCTCTCTATCGACTATGTTCCATTTTGCATCCATAAAATTAGATTTTCTTCTAAGACTTTATTGTAATCTATTTTTTTAATGGAAAAAATTTGCATACTCCACCAGAGTACTCAGTGTACCCAACTCCACCAATTACATGCATTGTATCTCATAATAAATATATATTAATTTTACTTTTTCAATTCTCTAGATCCAATTCCACCAATTATCATTGGCTGGAGTACGAAGGTGTGCTCAGCTAGTATAATATGCAAGTTTTTCCTTTTTAAAATACAAAAGCTTATATTAATATTGATATTTATTATTTTAAAAATAAATTTCGTTATGAATTAAAATTAATTTGATTACACTATTTGTATTTTCAAATTTATTTATTTAAAACTTAGTTATTAAAATTGACAAAATAATCATTATCGAGTGATACCTCCTCTAATATAATTATTAATATTTATTAATAGGGTGATTCTAGTGTAAATCCTAAATATATGTACATCCTTGATTAATGTAAATTCGATGGTTGTAATCACTTTTAATTATTTGTTAACTACTACTTTTTATATCATGATGTGTATTTAATAAGTATTAAATAAGGGAATTTTCGGTAGAAAAGAAATTTATAAATGAAAATAGTAAACAACGGATGGTAAATGTTGTCATTTAATATTGGGCCCACAAAATTTTATTTTGGAAAAAATCCTAGCTGGATTCGTTAGTGGGCCAATTTGTTAGGATAGCATTAATGTCGGTCATGTATTTGAAAAGTTAATGGATGTTGTCTGCTAAAAAAGAATTCGTCAATGGGTCGAATTGAATAAGCATCTGCTAAAAAAGGAAACTTTCATCAATTCATCAGCAAATTTCTCTCCTGTTGTCGCATCTTCTCTTCTTTTTTTTGGTAAATAATTTTTTCTGAACTAAAAAGGTCAGTTTTGCATAAGTTAATTCAGATTTATGTCCCTTGAATCAAATGTGTCCCCAAAAATTGATTTTTGATGTGAAAAAGTCCCTAAAATACTCATCTAACGATCATGCAGTTTTTAGTGTTGAAATTTTGGATAGGTTGTTGGATGAGGAACTCAGCAAACACATCAGCAAAGGATCGGCTGAAATCTGGATGGAGAACACGTGCAAAAAGCAAGATCTGCTTTCTGCCGAGATCCATTACGGCCGTAATGAATCTCCATTACGGCTGCAATCATCAAGCCCTGATAGTTTGCAGTCAACTCCGAGACCAGATCAAGTCCATTACGGTCGTAGTAACTACCCCCTACGACCGCAATCAACCCAACCAGCAGACTTGCCCAGCCTGACAGAACTTAATTTAGCCCATTACGGCCGTAATAATATTGCATTACGACCGCAGTCAGACCTAGCAGAAACCCAGAACTAAGAAATTCCTTTGTACTACTCCCATTACGGCCATAATGATTCCTTGTTACGGTCGCAATCAGACCTTCCAGACTACCTTTCCGACCAGACATAGCAGTCCTTCATTACGGCCTTAGCCAATGCTCTTTACGGCCGTAATGAACCTTGCCAGAACCTAGTTTTCCAAGTCTCGACCTCTGAATCAGTCCCAGACTTTGCCGAGACCACGACTGATGCACCCAAGGTAGAACTGAAGCCCTTGCCCTCTTCATTGCGCTACGAATACCTTGGCCCAAACCAAACTTACCCCGTTATTGTCAATTCTTCCCTTAACCAATCACAAACCCAACAACTTCTCCAAGTGTTGAGGATGCATCGAGGGGCCATTGGATACACAATCGACGATCTCAAGGGTATCAATCCCTCCATTTGCATGCATCGGATCTTGATTGAGGAAGGACACAAGCCCTCAGTTGAAGGACAACGAAGGTTGAACCCAAATTTGAGCGAAGTCGTGCTAAAAGAGATCCACAAGCTGCTTGATGCCGAAATCATCTACCCTATCTCCGATAGCAAGTGGGTGAGTCCAATTCATGTGGTTCCGAAGAAAAGGGGCACAATCGTGATACAAGGAGAAGACGGTGAGCCGATTGCAACAAGGTTGGTGACGGGATGGCGCATGTGCATCGATTATTGCAAGCTCAACTCAAGTACGCGCAAGGATCACTTTCATCTTCCCTTCATTGACCAATTGCTTGAAAGGTTAGCCAAACACTCTTTCTTTTGTTATCTTGATGGTTATAGTGGCTTTTTCCAAATACCAATACACCCTGATGACCAAGAAAAGACCACTTTCACTTGTCCATATGGTACCTTTGCATATCGTAGGATGCCCTTTGGCTTGTGTAATGCACCTACTACTTTCCAAAGAGCTATGATGGGTATATTTTCGGACCTCATTGAAAAATCCATGGAAGTTTTCATGGATGATTTTTCGGTATATGGTACCACCTTTGATGACTGTTTGACCAACCTATCTAAAGTCCTACGACGATGTGAGGAAGTAAACCTTGTCTTGAATTGGGAAAAGTGCCATTTTATGGTACAAGAGGGTGTCGTATTAGGCCACGTAGTCTCATCCAAGGGTTTAGAAGTAGATCGTGCAAAAATTGAGGTAATTGAAAAATTATCTCCACCAACGAACGTCAAAGGTGTAAGAAATATTTTGGGGCATGCCCGATTTTATCGAAGGTTTATCAAGGACTTTTCGAAAATTGCCAAACCCTTGACTAACCTATTGCTTAAGGATGCCCCATTTGACTTCAACGATGACTGTCTTGACGCTTTCAATAAGTTGAAGGAGGCGTTGATTTCAACACCTATCCTATAACTCCCAAATTGGAGCGAACCCTTCGAGATTATGTGCGACACAATCGACTATGCCGTTGGAGCCGTTTTGGGGCAACGAATTGACAAGAAATCGTACGCAATTTATTACGCAAGTAAGGTGTTAGATGAAGCACAAGTGAACTACACCATGACAGAAAAGGAACTGCTTGCTGTGGTTTTTGCCATCAACAAGTTTAGATCCTATTTGGTGGGTTCCAAAGTGATAGTCTACACAGATCATGCGGCAGTTCGTTACCTCCTCACAAATAAAGATGCAAAACCTCGTCTCATTCGTTGGATCCTCTTGTTACCTCCTCACAAATAAAGATGTCAATGACCACCTTTCTCGCTTATTCGGTGGTGCTACAAGCGAAAACCTTCCTATCGACGACTCCTTTCCCGATGAGCAGCTCTACAAAGTGCAAAATTTCGAACTTCCTTGGTTTGCGGATATGGCAAACTTTCTTGCTTGTGGATACATGCCCACTCACCTCACGTCACAGGAGTGCAAGAAATTCTACGCGGACTCCAAGTATTATTTTTGGGATGATCCATTCCTATTTAAACTTGGAGTCGATGGGATTCATAGGCGATGTATACCACAAGAAGAGGTTTGGTCAATCCTTCACCATTGTCACTTGTCGCCCTATGGAGGCCATGCCTCAACGAACAAGACCGCTGCGAAAATCCTTCAAGCCGGCTTTTATTGGCCAACGCTTTTTAAGGACACAAGGAAATTTGTTGTATCATGCGATAAATGCCAAAGGAAAGGCAATATTTCGAAACGTCATGAAATGCCTCAACAAAGCATCTTGGAAGTTGAGTTATTCGATGTTTGGGGCATTGATTTCATGGGACCCTTTCCTAGTTCTTGCAACAACAAATACATCCTTGTTGCGGTAGATTACGTCTCCAAGTGGGTAGAGGCATTACCAAGTCCCGAAGCCGATTCTAAAGCAGTAAAACATCTTTTCCAAAAGATGATTTTTCCTAGATTTGGTGTTCCTCAAGTGGTCATTAGTGATGGAGGTTCTCATTTCATCAATAGAACCTTTGAAAATCTCATGCAAAAATATGGTGTGAAGCACAAGGTCGCTACACCATATCATCCGCAAACAAGTGGCCAAGTCGAAATTTCGAATCGTGAGATCAAGCACATCATCGAATCAGCAGTGAATGTTTCACGCAAGGATTGGAGTATGAGACTTGATGATGCACTTTGGGCGTACCGCACGGCGTACAAGACTCCCATTGGCATGACACCGTTCAAACTTGTCTATGGCAAGCCTTGCCATCTGCCAGTCAAGCTTGAGCACAAGGCGTTTTGGGCAATAAAGGCTATCAATTATGATATGATTGGAGCTGGGAAGAAGCGCATCCTCGACTTGCTTGAGCTTGAGGAGATTCGTCTCAACGCCTACGAAAACACAAGGATTTACAAGGAGAAGACCAAGCAGTGGCACGACAGACACATTATCCGTAGAGAGTTTAAGATAGGGGATTTCGTTTTATTGTTCAATTCACGTCTTAAGCTCTTTGCGGGTAAGCTCAAGTCAAAATGGAGTGGACCTTTTCAGGTTCAGCGCGTCTTTGAGCATGGAGCAGTTGAGATTTGGAGTGAAAGAACGGGAGCATTCAAAGTGAATGGACAACGGCTCAAGTTGTATCACCATGGAGAGCTGGTCGAGGGGAAGACAAGTATTCATCTTGTAGATGCCATTGATGTTGTCCCATTGACGAACGATCCCGAGCTAATCTTACGATTTGGTGATGAAGCACCACGAGGGACGTTGGAGACGCATTCATTTCATACGGTTGAAGGGAGTAGAAGCACCTCCCTTACCGATGATAAAGACGACTAAAAAATGAGTGTCGAACTCGAGACACCATAAACGAGTGCTTCTTGGGAGGCAACCCAAGTCCTTTATCTTTTCGCACTTTTTAGGGAAATTTTAGAAAAACACAAAAAAAAAAAATCACAAAATAAAAAACACAAAAATAGTATTGCATTTTTGTTTACTTTGCATATATAGGAGCTCATATGTGTATATTTAGACTAGGAGCATAAATCATCCACAATCCGAAAAAAAAACTGATAATCACCCAAAAAAAAAAACTTACGGCCGTAATTCAAGCCCACTACGGTCGTAAGACATTAATTTTCTCGGAATGTGGCCTTGCAGAACGGTTATAAATTTAAGTCTTACGGTCGTAATGCATGATAATTACGGCCGTAGGCTTTTAATTCAACCTCAGGACCAGAACCAGTGAACAGTCAAAATTTACAAGACTACGGTCGTAATGCATGTCCTTTACGGCCGTATTATAGTTAATTTTCTTGGAAAGGGAACGCAACGATCAGGAATTTAAGTCTTACGGTCGTAATGCATGATAATTAGGGCCGTAGTGCATTTAATTTGGCCTCGAGAAGGCGCAACAGTTGGGACAACGGTCGGAACATTAATACATTACGGCCGTAGTGCATGATCTTTACGGTCGTAATGGATTTGCAGGAGGCTATAAATAGGTGTTCAATTTCAATTTCTCGCACCTTCTCTACACTCTCTCTCTCTCTGCACACCCTCTGTTCTATCTCTCTCTGCACTCCCTCTGCTTTCTATCTCTCTCTGCACTCCTTCTGTTCTCTTTTTTTTTGAAAACTACTCCCTCTGTTCTCTCTCTCTTTCTGCACTCCCTCTGCTTTCTCTCTCTCTCTCTCATGTTTCCCTTCTCTAACAAGCACCAAAATCTTAACCGTTACGGCTATAGCACCCTCTCATTACGGTCGTAATTCCTGACTAATACCCATACACCAGATCCAGCCAAGACCAACTCCGAAACCTCTTTACGGCCGTAATCTCTATCCCTTTACGGCCGTAAGCTTCATGTCAGTGACCCTGCGAAGACCAAGTCCAAGACTCATTACGGCCATAACCACCTTTCCAGAAGGCAAGTCTTCGCTGTCCGACAGACCAGTGCGAGGGAAGAGCTTGGAGCAAGGACTTCGCTTGCCGCTGCTGCTGTACATCACTGACGAGCTCTACTTTCCGGGTATTATCCTCTCTCTCCCTCTTTTCTAGTGTCTAGGTTTGTAGTCAGAGTCTGGTACTTGATCTGTCAAGTTCGGTTTTGACTTGCACCTACCATGCCACCGAAAAAGATTAGAGGACCAGCTTATTCCAGCAGTGAGGATGATGAGTCTTATCGCCTTCCTTACAAGAGGCGTGGGACAACCTTCACTGCAGCACCAGCATCACCCCGGTGCTGCAGAGATTGAGGATGAGCATGTGACTGATTGGCGACTGCTACCACCAGAGCAGTGGCCGGAGAACCAAGACCCTGATTTTGGTCTCCGTCTCAAGGATGAGAAGCATCAGCGTAAGCTGAACCAACTTAAGTCCCGTAAGATTTACCAGCCCCGCTATGTCCACCCTGAGACCCTTGCTACCTTAGGCATCCTTGACGAAGTCAAGGGTCTCATGGACCGCATCGGGATATGGGAGTATTATACGACTCCTTATCCAACATATCGTACACTCGCGTACGAGTTCCTTACGACACTTAGTTGTAGTTTCGACTACACTAAGTGGTCGTATTATCTGGATGAGACTCGTTACGTCATGACTGTACGGAGACTCACCGACATCCTCGGGGTTTCGTATAGTGAGGACGCGATGACGGTTCATCTGGAGTGGCCAAACGAGTCTGGGGGCTACCAGTCCTTCGTCTCTCAGCTGATAGGGGCGCCACGAGATTCGTACAAGGCGTCTCAGATCTCTCACCCCGTCCTTCGTTACCTCCAGCGCGCTCCAGCCTTCACCATCTTCGCGCGTGGAGAGACGACCTCAGTGATGTTGGAGGGCGAGATATTCTTCATCTACGCCATGCTCTTCGTGCACCAGCAGCCAGAGGTACTTCCGATGGTGGCGTACTTCCTTCTACGTCACATCCTCCACGTGCGCGATACCACTTCTGTGGGAGGGATGATCACAGTCGGAGGATTCGTCACTCTCCTAGCTATCCATCATGGCGTCATCCAACCTGGCGAGCGACAATTCAGAGACGTGCTTTTGGATGGGGCTGACTTTGATGGACAGTGAGCGCTGTCACCACCGCACCCTCATCTTCATAGCCGCATACATTGTGAGCTTTCCTTTGTCCTTTCTCTATTTACTTTTCTTAGCTTACTTTTCGCACAGAGACGTGCTTTTGGATAAGCTTGGGGGAGGGGTAGAATTGGACTTGTATCTTTACTTGCTTTCAGTTATTTGCTTTGCGTCAATCTACGTTATTTGTTTTTACGTGTGTTTATTTTCCTAGAGTTTTAAAAAGAAAATTTTGGTATTTTAACTAATTTTCATGTCTTCAATGGTATAACGTCATACACACCAAAAATATTTTATTTGCATGTTTATTTCTTGTTTTGCATAAAAATTTGAAAAATACAAAAAAAAGAAATCATAAATTTAAAAAAAATTTGGATAATTAATCCGCTAAACAACCTTTGATCGATGGGTTTGACGAATTCACTCATCCATTAGACTGATCTTTGGTCAGGAATTTATTGTACTATCTAATTAGAACCATAAGTATTTCGAAAAGGGTTTTTCCTTACTGATTTGAGTTACGATATTTTAGTGATAATGGTCTAGAAATTGTGAACTAGTTTTGCAATGTGTAAGCCAAGTCTCAGACGCGCCAAGCCAAGGGTTACCGAAAGACTTGGAGTCCGTAGGAAACCTGGTGCGAGACTTAGAAATCCTTTTCTAAACTGGACTTAATTGAACAAAGGTGTAAATTGCAAAAAAAGTGAGCAATATGTAGGGTTGAAGTCCTTAGGACAGATACACCCGCATATATATATATATATTGAGTGCAAAAATGAGAGAGCCCAAAAGTAGACAGATGCACAAACAAAAAAGTCAATAGCATCAGGGCACAATTTACACCTAAAATTAAAATTATTTCAAAAAGAATTTTCTGAAATTGGCTTACACTTGTAGAATTGAGGGAACAAGTTCGAGATTTACAGATCTAAATTATCACAGTAACTCATTGGTAAAGAAGTAAAAACCTTACCCAGTTCGAGAAACTTATGGATTTGATAAAATAGGACAATCGATTTCTTTAAATTTACCAAAGACTTTGACAAAGGGTTTGTTTAGTAGCGGGTTAATAATCCCACCAAAAACATGTTCCCATAATTTACGTGTAGTTAGTACTTTAATTCTTGTTCTTTATTTTTGAGTCATCCAAAAGCGTGTTGTGATGTGAAGAAGACCATTGAAAAAGGACCGAATAAGTTGAATACAAAATTTTCTTTTTAACATGTTATTTCAAAATCACACATGAAAACGAATGCGTATGTTAGAATCCAGTCAAGGTACTTGGTGTAAAATAACATAAATTACCCTTAGAGTTCCCGTAAGTGTTTAGACTTGCTTGAGGGCAAGCAAGGACTAGGATTAGGGGAATTTGATAACACAAAATTATATACCAGAATCATAGGGTATTTTGTGTAATTTATGCCAAAGTCCGATAGGTTTAGGTTAAAAATATCCAAGTTTAGTCTCAAGTTCAAGTTACTTCCCTATAATTGGTTTACAATGCAAAAAATAGGTAATGGAAGCACAAGGAGCTATTTCTGGACACCTGGAGCACTTGGGAGCGAGATCAGACAGTTACAGGATTCATTACGGTCGTAACCGTATTCATTACGGCCGTAATGAAGTCCCAGAACAACTTCAGAGCACATGCACATCCATTACGGCCGCAATGACCTTCATTACGGCCGTAGTCACCATATCCCGAAACTCCACAGTTTAGAACTTAGCCAAAACTTCTTCAGATCACCTCATTACGACCGCAACCAACATACATTACGGCTGTAATGACCCTTCGTTACGGCCGTAACCAAGACCGCCAATTTCCAGAATAGATCCCGGAACCATATTCTTAGCACGCTCTGCCCATTTTAGCACTCACTACGACCGTAATGACCCATCATTACGGCCGTAACCAAAGTCGGCAGAGAAGTTCAGTTTTATTTTGGGAAGTTTATTAGAGGTTATTTTGGGATTCGTGTATTCATGCATAAATATGGGGGTTCAGATCTGTTTAGTACATGCTTTGAAGAGATAGTTTTCCATTACACTTTTAAGAGAAAGAGAGAGATTTTGGGGAAGAAAGAGAAGAAGAAGAAGGAAGAAGAAGAGAAGGCCATTAAAGACTTCATCATCACTTTGGTTTAATCTTCCACTCCTTCTCTTATTTTCTTTTACTTGCTTAGTTGTATTTTCATGGCCATTAAGGGCTAATTCTCCATTAGGTTTTTAGGGAGACTTGAAACTTGGCTTGTATCTTACTTGGTTTAATTATATAATGATCGATGTTTTTGTTATTATGGCTTGTGCTTGTTGTTATTGCTTATTGTGATCTTGATCAAATTGCATACTTAAGATTTAATGGTTGTAATTGAGAAATTAAATTGTTAGATCCCGACCACAAGTAACAAGGTAGATGATAATCTAAGTACCGAAACGTGACGATTGTCATCTATAGGCCAACTTAATTGAATTGAATAATTGTACCAAGTACCGAGAGGTGAATTGCAATTATTTAAGTAGATTAAGGCAATTAGGACTTAATGAATTTAGACTAGGATAATCAAGTACCGAAAGGTGAAAATTGCTCTAGTTTAGATATGGTATTAACATAGAAATATTCCTTAGTACCAAACTTGTTAATTGCGCCTCCTTAATACAAAAAGTCAAAAACAAACCTTTAAATGACCAAGTAGATATAAACAAGTGGATAGAAACCTGATGTTCGGACTAGAACTAGAGTTGTGTGGGTCGTAGATCTGTCTATCAAATAATATTTATAGTTCCTAATCCCAATTTAGCGTCGCATCAAACGACGGTCTATCGTAGATCAGGGTCGAACCACAAGGACGGTGAACAACTTTAAACCAGACTCTAATTTCAATTCTAAGACTTCTCAAACAAACAAGTAACTCTTTTTGGTGTTTTGGTATAAATTGGGGGGGGGGGGGGGTTTTGCAGTTGAGTTGGGTGACAAACAATCAATTATAAGTAAATAGCAAGTAAACAAAGCAAATAAACAATAACAAACAAGTAAACAACTCAAATAATCAATAATATAAAGGTTCCTAGGGTTTAGGACTTGAATTGACTTCAGGATTGGGTTCCTGCGGGTCTGTAAGAGGATCCTGCGGGGCTGTAAGACCTCTTACAGGGCCGCAGGTAAGGTCTGCAGGGGGGGGCAGGACCCTCTGCTGTGCTCTGTTATGTGTTGTGATTGGTGGTTTGACACACAAGACTAACTCAAACTCCCTCAACTCTCGTTTGTTGGTTGTTTAACAGATCAAGCAAGTCAAATACACCATTAAGTCTCTCTCTCGTACTTAAAATCAATTGAACGCGTTCTAAGGTTAGTTCACCCTCTCGGGTTGAACACGAGATTCCCTCTCGGGCTGTCTCGGACTCAAATAAATCAACCTAAACAATTCCAATATTCAAATGATGGTTACTTAATATTAAAACCCACACTAGGTTTGGCCTTCACCTACGGGTAATCAAGCAACAAGCAAGTAAACAGAGGAAAAGACAAGTATCAAGCAGTTCAATATGAAAATCACCACAAATAACTCAGTTAAAACATCAATCCATCCATGCAATCATTATCCTACCCTAAGAACTAGATAACTACTCACGACTCATGTTCATACAACAAAATAAGAGATAAAACAGAGAGTTCATGAGTAAAGATACAAATAAAACCCTTAAAACTTCGATCTCCACTGCGAGGTATGCTTCCCGGCCTTGAATCTCTCCTTAGGCGTGAAGAAACCTCCTCAAATGATGCCCTACAGCCTTCTCAGGTCTGTTGGCTTCAAGACGGCGTCCAAAGAGTCGAAAGTGGAACCCTAAGACCTCTGGAATAACTTCCTTTTATAGGGTCTGAGGCGGTTCTGAGGCTGGGACCTTCCATATCTGTCCCTGCGGGGCCGCAGGTGGCATGAACGGGCCGCAGGGAACTTCTCTGGCCCAGCAAACATCTCCCAAGGTGGCAGGCAAGTCTCCAGGTCGCAGGCCATGTCTACAGGGCCGTAGGGGACACTTCTGGGCCGCAGGGATTTCATCTGGCTCAGCAAACATCTTCTAAATTGGCCTGCAGGTGTCCAGGCCGCAGGGCATGCCAACTGGGCCGCTGGGATCACCTCTGGGACGCAGGAAAGCTGTTTCTGGCCTGAATCAAGTGCTATCTTGCTCTAAGTCTCTGTGCATGCATGAAAGGGTCTATTAATGCTTAATTATGCCCAGAGAACTCAGCTACACATGTCGTTCATCTCCCAAAGCACTTTGCCTCCTTCGGTAATTGTTGTTTTACTTGGCCAACTATCCAAACCAAGGGACGACTGTTTGGGAACACCTAGGACAGTCCCGTAACCATGTTCATCAGTTGTTTTGCCGGGTTAGATGAACTAAACCCTGGTTGCGACCTTTCCGGCCCTTCGCAACTAGCCATATGTGGAATCTACCTACTCTTGATGATTGGAAGTGATAAGTGGATGTGTACGTGTCTTTGTGGACTCTCACAAGTCACTCCTCTAGGCACTTTGAGTGCTTTGGTAGACTCACTTAGCTCTCAAGATCACTCTCAATTGGTGTTTGGTGTGTGTAAGGTAAGTTTCACCATTTTCATTGTTTTGACGCAAGCGCCAGGCACAACGAGTAGTCCTTTGTTCTAATCCCTCCAAGATCACACGAGGTGAACTCATCTTAGGGCATGCGGTGCTTTTTTTCTTGGATATAACACCAAACACTAAGGGTTTAGCAACTAAGGCAGGGTTCCCTTGTGACCCAATGGATCCTGTAAGGGACAGGAGCCGAACCCCGTCCATTCTAATTATTCCCGGTCGGAATGGACGACACCGGGGCCGCGTCTTATGACACACACGGCTATGCCTTTCTGTGGAACTTAGATATATCATTTAAGGTGGGTGAAAATGTGTATCAGTGCACATATATGTGGAATCTCACATCTCTCCAATGATTTGTGCCTTAGGCATTTAGTGGATCTCACATTTCACTCATTGTTCCACTCAATTGGTGTGTGTTGGTAAGTTTCACCAAGGTAAGGTTTCCCCATTCAGATAAGATTAGACAACACATACCAGAAAAGGCATAAAAGTGCACCAAACGTCAAGGAAATGAACCTGCAAGTCGAGATATAGGTACAACACGACAATTGCAACAATATGCCCCTTTATTGTAGTTATTTGGACCAATAAGGCTCAAGTTTATACCAAAAGACCCGGTTTTACCCTAAAGAATATATGTGTGAAATACACACATCAAATCTCCCCATGCTTAAACCTTTGCTTGTCCTCAAGCAAATCAAACACAAACCGGACTTTGGTATGAACTTGGAAAAAGATAAAGAGATAGAGATACTGCCTGAATTTGGTCTTCTCGGAATGATTACCAGGGCTTCATGCACTTCATGTCATGCTACAGGTGCTCTTTGGGGGTCTCACTGCATCGTATGAGGTTCCGGTTCTGGTTCTCCTTTACAGGGCCGCAGGCCTTCCTTACAGGGCCGCAGGGACCACTTACAGGGTCGCAGGGACCCTCTGTTGGCTTCCTGATGGTCCTGTCTGCAAGATGCTGCTGATGTTGCTGCCTGCGGGGGCGCAGGGTGCTCTTACAGGGCCGCAGGAAAACCAAAAACAGGCTGTTGGAGCCCCAATTTCACAGATTGACTTGCTTTCTTTTCCTGAATCATTCAAAAACACTAACACCAGGTGCACACATAAGATGGAACAATCAAAAGGAAAATCAAAGCAAGAAACAAAAGAAAAATGCTTTGTACAACCAATTTTTTTCTGTATATACAATGCAAATATCCAAGTAAATATGCATGATGCAATCAACTAAACTACATGAAACAAACAACTAACCTATGGATAAGTACTCAGGTTTGTACAAACTCCCTCCCCACGCTGAACCATGCATTGCCCTCAATGCACAGCCCCATAAATACTGAAATAAAAGAAAGGGAACAAATACAACCTGAGTGAAGATGCCAGCGGGGCCGCTGGCAGCGCTAACTCAACCCTGCGAGGTGCTAGGGTCAGCTGGACCCCTCCTGCGCCTCCTCCGCTCATGTCTATCCTCTCCAGCTCCAGCCCCAATCTCTAAGTCAGCTATTCGTGTGGTCAACTGATGCAGGGAGTAGGCAAATGCTCGCTGGTCAGTGCGCATGTCAAGAATGGTCCGATGTGTGGCATGCGCCTCAGTCTGCATCTGAAGGAGGGTCTGGTGGGAGGCACGTTGATCAGTGCGTATGTCAGTGAGCATGGTGTGCAACTGGGGCCACCCAAACCCGCTAGGCGTGCTGTAAGGTGACGCGTCCTCATCAGGGAAATATGTGTGAGAAGGTCCTGCCTGATGGTAAGTGGGCGATGGGACCGCATAAAATGCCGTTGGCCCCCCCACATGAACGAAAGTGGGCTGAGCCTCATCAGGAACATACTCCTCCATACGCCACGACCTGTCATTGAAGGGATCTAGGGAATGCGCAAGAGGAAGGGGGAAAGAACCGCTAGAAGTCCTCCAAGTGATGCTGGGCCCCTCGGAAGTGGGAGTAATGGTAATCCACTGATAAGAACATAGCTTTCCGAGGTCCACAGTGATGGGTGGTGCAATCGGGCTCCTCGTCACAATATCAACCTGCATGTAGGATGCAATGCAGGTGATATAGGACCCACAGGTGATCTGCCCGGTGGTCCTGCCGTGACCCCGGATGGATACCCAATGGCGCACCATCAGCAACATCAAATCCGGCCTCTTGAATCCTGCATCTCGGTGCCTCAACATAGTGGCGAGGAGTCGGAGGTCATCATGTGTGGGTCGGAGGGAGGACTCTCCGCGCGCAAAGACAGTGAATGCAAGGGTCCTGCATAAGAAACGAAGAGAAGGGTGAATAATCATATTGACCCTAAGGTCGTTAGATGCAGAAGCAACCAACTCATCTATCACATCCACTCGATAGCAATCATCAGGGCTGTCGGGGTACTTTACTGCATTAGCAACTTGAAACTGCACTTTTTCACTCCCAATCCTCATGGTGAGGGTTCCTTCGTAAGTGTCAAAGATAGTTCTTGCTGTTCGGAGAAAGGGACGCCCCAGAATGACTGGCACATCCTTATCTTCGTTCATCTCCATTACAACGAAATCTCCAGGAACAAAGAATTTGCCTACCTGAACGGGCACATCCTCTACAATCCCAATTGGCAGGCGTATCGAGCTATCTGCAAGCTGTAAAGTCATGCGAGTGGGCTTGAGTTCTCCCACACCTATCTTCTGGAAGACTGTGTGGGGCATGAGGCTGACGCTCGCGCCCAAATCACAGAGGGCTTTCTTAATTTCTGCCTTACCAATAGTACAGGGGATGGTGAATTTCCCCGGGTCCCCAAGCTTTGGAGGAAGCTCCTTACTTACCACTGCGCTGCACTCGAGGTTCAGCTGCACGCTTTTGCAATCATTTAAGCTCCTTTTGTTCGAGAGAATGTCCTTGAGGAACTTAGAGTACGAGGGCATCTGCAAAAGAGCATCCGTGAAAGGGATTGAGATTGTGAGTTGCTTGAGTACCTTCATGAATTTGCCAAATTGTTCGTCTAAACGCCCCTTGACGAGCCTTTGGGGGAATGGGACAGAGGGCCTGTAAGATGACTTGGCTTCAGGTTGCTTGCTTGTCACCTTACCAAGATCTGTTCTGTCCTGCTGTTGAACTTCCTGTTCTTCTGGTTTCTCTGTCTGCACTGCCTGCTGGGCCGCAGGAATCACCTGCGGGGCGCAGGGATCACTTACAGGGCCGCAGGGGTCTCCTGGTGGGCCGCAGACAAAGGGTGTTACAGGGCTGAGAGCAGCTGGTGAGCCTGCTGGGTTGCCCGGTTCTGTATTATCCGGCATTGGTGGATCTTGGTACTTTGTACCACTCCTCAACATGTGCAATGCTTTCACTTCTCCATGAGGGTTGGTCGACTGACTTGGCAACTTCGGTGGGGCTGCCCCACTTGCACTTCCACTTGCCTCCCCAACACCAAGCCTAGATAGCTTCTCGTTCATAGCTTGCAACTGCTCAAACAGGATCTGGTTCATCTTCCCTTGCTCATGCATAAAGTCAGTCACAGGTTGTGGTATGGCATCTTGCTTGGGTTGATAGAACTGGTTTCGGTTATTGAAAGGTTGAGCATTGCGGTTTTGGTTTTGGTTTTGGGGTTGGTTTTGGTTTTGGTTGGGGAAGTGGTTGTTGTTGAAATAGTTTTTGTTGCCAACTCCTTGTCCTTGCTGCTGTGGAGGTCCACTTGGTGTGAACCGAACGCGGTCATTACTGTTCCAAGTCCCAAAAGAATCAGGTCTCTCCCTCCAAGCTTGCCTGTTGGAAGAATTATTCTCATAGGAACGGGAGAATGGTGGCTTGGGGTAGAATGAAGGTTCATTGTTGAGGGAGTTGACTTGTGCACTCCCGTCATCAGCCTGCGTAAGAGGGCATGTCTCATACTCGTGTGACTCATCACCACACAAAGAACATGGATGTGCTTGCACCATCTTGGCAACCCCTTGCTGCTTGTTCAATTTAAACTCCAATGCATCAATCTTAGCCTGCATGAGGGCCAATGGATCAACTTCATACCGTCCTCCAGAACCACGGCTTGTGCCACGAGTCGTGTCACGATTCGACCATTGTTGCTGCTGGGCCAACCTGTCAAAGAGCTCTAATGCCTCAGGGGGCTCCATCTCAAAGATAGTACCACCTGCACCATAATCAACAAAAGCACGACTCTGTGAGGTTAGGCCACTATAGAAAAAATCAACAATCATCCAATGGGTCAAGTTGTGGTGTGGACAAGACTGAAGCAGTTGGTTGAACCTATCCCAAGCATCACTAAATGACTCATCTAGATCCTGCTTGAAAGCAGAAATCTGTGCCCTAATTTTGGCAGTTCTCCTTGCAGGATAAAACTTTGAGAGAAAGAGATTAGACATTTGGGCCCAGGTACCAATTGAGCCCTTTGGAATGAGGTTAAACCAAGACTTAGCCTTATCACGAAGAGAGAAGGGAAACAAGGCTAGCTTCACGTATTCTAAATTTGCTTGTGCACACTTCACGGTTTGACAGCACTGAAGGAAGGTGTTCAGATGGTCATGCGGGTTCTCAACCTCCAGCCCATGGAAACAGTTCTGCTGGATGAGGTTGACCACGCCAGATCCAAAGCTAGGTGGATCTCCGGCTACCGCAGGGAGAAGGATGGGTCCTTGCGCGTCATCAGCACGAGGAACATGAAAGTCGCGGAGAGTGCGAGGCACATATCCTCCATTGTTGTTTAAGTTAGCAGGCCTTTGAGCTTCCGCTATCCTTGCTGCTTCTGCTAGCCTAGCTGCCTCAGCTTGGCGTGCCGCCTCAGCCATCTGCTCTGGATTAACAGGCGTTGCCATTTCTGGGAAATTAGGATGGGTTCTGCTGGCTGGAGAAGGACTCCTGCGGGGCGCAGAAGAAAAGGAAGCTGCCGGTGTTTGAGGTATGACCCTGGGTTTCGGTGGGACTTGTCTGCTCCTCAGGTGGTAGTCACCGAGAGGAGGAAACTTGTCCAGTCTTGTTCCTGAAACAAATCAAGAAGAGAAGAAGACAAAGAGAAAGAGAGAGTCTAGAATCAAAATCAGAAATAGGTTCAAAGTAATTGCTGCCGTCCCCGGCAACGGCGCCAATTTGATGTTCGGACTAGAACTAGAGTTGTGTGGGTCGTAGATCTGTCTATCAAATAATATTTATAGTTCCTAATCCCAATTTAGCGTCGCATCAAACGACGGTCTATCGTAGATCAGGGTCGAACCACAAGGACGGTGAACAACTTTAAACCAGACTCTAATTTCAATTCTAAGACTTCTCAAACAAACAAGTAACTCTTTTTGGTGTTTTGGTATAAATTGGGGGGGGGGGGGGTTTGCAGTTGAGTTGGGTGACAAACAATCAATTATAAGTAAATAGCAAGTAAACAAAGCAAATAAACAATAACAAACAAGTAAACAACTCAAATAATCAATAATATAAAGGTTCCTAGGGTTTAGGACTTGAATTGACTTCAGGATTGGGTTCCTGCGGGTCTGTAAGAGGATCCTGCGGGGCTGTAAGACCTCTTACAGGGCCGCAGGTAAGGTCTGCAGGGGGGGGCAGGACCCTCTGCTGTGCTCTGTTATGTGTTGTGATTGGTGGTTTGACACACAAGACTAACTCAAACTCCCTCAACTCTCGTTTGTTGGTTGTTTAACAGATCAAGCAAGTCAAATACACCATTAAGTCTCTCTCTCGTACTTAAAATCAATTGAACGCGTTCTAAGGTTAGTTCACCCTCTCGGGTTGAACACGAGATTCCCTCTCGGGCTGTCTCGGACTCAAATAAATCAACCTAAACAATTCCAATATTCAAATGATGGTTACTTAATATTAAAACCCACACTAGGTTTGGCCTTCACCTACGGGTAATCAAGCAACAAGCAAGTAAACAGAGGAAAAGACAAGTATCAAGCAGTTCAATATGAAAATCACCACAAATAACTCAGTTAAAACATCAATCCATCCATGCAATCATTATCCTACCCTAAGAACTAGATAACTACTCACGACTCATGTTCATACAACAAAATAAGAGATAAAACAGAGAGTTCATGAGTAAAGATACAAATAAAACCCTTAAAACTTCGATCTCCACTGCGAGGTATGCTTCCCGGCCTTGAATCTCTCCTTAGGCGTGAAGAAACCTCCTCAAATGATGCCCTACAGCCTTCTCAGGTCTGTTGGCTTCAAGACGGCGTCCAAAGAGTCGAAAGTGGAACCCTAAGACCTCTGGAATAACTTCCTTTTATAGGGTCTGAGGCGGTTCTGAGGCTGGGACCTTCCATATCTGTCCCTGCGGGGCCGCAGGTGGCATGAACGGGCCGCAGGGAACTTCTCTGGCCCAGCAAACATCTCCCAAGGTGGCAGGCAAGTCTCCAGGTCGCAGGCCATGTCTACAGGGCCGTAGGGGACACTTCTGGGCCGCAGGGATTTCATCTGGCTCAGCAAACATCTTCTAAATTGGCCTGCAGGTGTCCAGGCCGCAGGGCATGCCAACTGGGCCGCTGGGATCACCTCTGGGACGCAGGAAAGCTGTTTCTGGCCTGAATCAAGTGCTATCTTGCTCTAAGTCTCTGTGCATGCATGAAAGGGTCTATTAATGCTTAATTATGCCCAGAGAACTCAGCTACACATGTCGTTCATCTCCCAAAGCACTTTGCCTCCTTCGGTAATTGTTGTTTTACTTGGCCAACTATCCAAACCAAGGGACGACTGTTTGGAAACACCTAGGACAGTCCCGTAACCATGTTCATCAGTTGTTTTGCCGGGTTAGATGAACTAAACCCTGGTTGCGACCTTTCCGGCCCTTCGCAACTAGCCATATGTGGAATCTACCTACTCTTGATGATTGGAAGTGATAAGTGGATGTGTACGTGTCTTTGTGGACTCTCACAAGTCACTCCTCTAGGCACTTTGAGTGCTTTGGTAGACTCACTTAGCTCTCAAGATCACTCTCAATTGGTGTTTGGTGTGTGTAAGGTAAGTTTCACCATTTTCATTGTTTTGACGCAAGCGCCAGGCACAACGAGTAGTCCTTTGTTCTAATCCCTCCAAGATCACACGAGGTGAACTCATCTTAGGGCATGCGGTGCTTTTTTTCTTGGATATAACACCAAACACTAAGGGTTTAGCAACTAAGGCAGGGTTCCCTTGTGACCCAATGGATCCTGTAAGGGACAGGAGCCGAACCCCGTCCATTCTAATTATTCCCGGTCGGAATGGACGACACCGGGGCCGCGTCTTATGACACACACGGCTATGCCTTTCTGTGGAACTTAGATATATCATTTAAGGTGGGTGAAAATGTGTATCAGTGCACATATATGTGGAATCTCACATCTCTCCAATGATTTGTGCCTTAGGCATTTAGTGGATCTCACATTTCACTCATTGTTCCACTCAATTGGTGTGTGTTGGTAAGTTTCACCAAGGTAAGGTTTCCCCATTCAGATAAGATTAGACAACACATACCAGAAAAGGCATAAAAGTGCACCAAACGTCAAGGAAATGAACCTGCAAGTCGAGATATAGGTACAACACGACAATTGCAACAATATGCCCCTTTATTGTAGTTATTTGGACCAATAAGGCTCAAGTTTATACCAAAAGACCCGGTTTTACCCTAAAGAATATATGTGTGAAATACACACATCAAAACCCTAGAAACCTAAATCTCTCATCTTAATTCTTAGAATTGTTAATTGATTTACTTAATCTCAAAATTGCATAACACCAAAACCAACCTTTCACTTTACAACAAAACTCAACCTTTAATTTCTTACTTAGATTAAAATTATTAGAGTTTGATAACTAAATTCGACTTGTCCCTGTGGATTCAATCCCTAAGTACTACAATAGACGGTTGTATACTTGCAACCTTTATTTAACAACTAGGGTTAGTAAAACTCCTATCACTATGCAATTTGTGACTATACTCCCTTATCATTATCAATCATCAAACTAGACCATAGATATTCAAGCAAGAATAACAAAAGCAGTAAATATATCATAGAGATAACAACTCCCCAACAATTTTGTCTGTTTTCTTTTATTTGTGATACTTTCTCAATTATTTTAGGTCAGTACCTATTCCTCGCTATAGCTTTGTTTAGTGGTGCCGCGACGATCCGTCTCGTCGATGAAGATGAATCCTAGTGGTGAACCCTGAATATTTTAGTCTCTGCAAAGGAAGGTTTAATTTTGATGATTTTATTCAAATTCGAAATTGATTTGTAAAGAGCAGATTTTTTATCGATTCATAATTGTTACCATGAAAAGATTTTAGTTAATCGTCAAAGCCTCTTAATCAAATTTCAAATACAATTTAACTTGTGGAAAAGACAACACTGACCTTTCAAAATCAATGGTTCATATTAAATAAGTACATTAATATTGAATGTACAAATATTCGGGATTTACACTACAATTATTCTTATTAATAAGTGAACAATTAAATTGATTTATTGTCAAAGTAGTACAATCGAATTATTTTTTATCTATGATTAGTTTGAGCCTCATAGCATCTTCATCTCTAAAATTCATAGAATTTTTAAATTATTGACACATCAGTTTTGAAAATTTAATCTTTTTTTTAGTTTCTAAACTCTCTATCTATGAAACTGAAAAGTTTGAGTTTTTTAATTGTCATGTCAGTAAATACTATCAATGTTGTGAGAGACCGATCAATTTTAGCCGATGATTAAACCACGCCAGAGTTTATAAACTCTAAAGCATAGTTGCTCAATAAGAAATTCTTGAGCAAAATTTCTAAATAAAAACTCATCTACTTCCAAAAACTCATTTAGAAATTGTCACATCAAATTAGAAAAGAGTTTAAAAGTTTATGAAGATGCTCTTAGTCCAATATTTCATCGAGAGAACCAGAATTCATCACAAAATTTAATTTCTTCTATATCCTTCAACTCTTACTTAATTTCTTATTTCTCCTTCTACTTTTTAATATTTCTTATATCTCCCTCAACTCTCATTATTGTTTCTTATTTGTCCATCAAATTAACTTATAACCCAAATCATAATTATTTAATAAAAAAGGGAACAAATGACAAAGTTACCCTCGTTGAGTGCTCTTCTCAGTATCTCAACTAAAATCGCCTCTTTCCGGTTCAGAGTTAGAATTTCAAATCTACTCCCATAAATCGATCGTATTGACTTGAAATTGACTTTAGATTAGAATTTGTGCGATTTGAATGAAGTTGAAGAACTTTTTATAACAAAATCATGAAAAAGAACTTATTTTGACGACATTCGAGCCTCCTTTTGTAATAACAGATCTTTCAGAAATTGAAATATATGCATTGATCTTTTGGGGTACATTAAGGAAGTAATAAAGCCGGTTAACTTATAAGACAATAAGACAACACAAGAGATCGGTTCGAAGTGCAATCAAGAAAGAAAACATAATAAATATGGGCATTTTCAAGAATACATTTCAATTATAAGCAGCCATATACCTTTCTCAAATTTAAACGCCTTTCTGAAATTTCATTTATTTGGCTTGTGGGAAATTGTTTGCGCGTCCCTCACTAATATTTTTTTAACTAGTTCCTAATAATACTTTGAAGTATAGATGTTCTTTATGTCTAATATAGCTCACCTCAAAATTGGAGCTTCTCTTTCGACATTCGATCACAAAAAGGACACATGCTGTTAAACCTTTCTTTGTAATCTTAAAGTCCAACCCCAGAACCCCTTATATTCTAAAAGAGCAAGTACAACATAGGCATTCCCCTTATGTACTGCTGGATGCAATGGTGTATTCCCTCCACTGTCTCTTGTTGATCATATTCCTGAATATTTCATCTCAACCTGAGATACCAAAGTTTACTGTTGAGTAGCTGATGCCGAGATAAAATTGCACCGAACTGAGCTATAACAAACAAATTTCAGTTTGAAGTTCTTGTTACATTTACAATTCGAATCATTAGTGTGATGCATGTTTCTCGTTTTGGATTTCTCTTTATCTGCCTAGAATCTACTAAGTACCTTAAGTGTTGGTAGAGCAAGTTTAGTTTTGTTATGTATTGGTAAGTCAGTATATGTATATGTATCTGTATCAATTAGCTCAATGATGTAACTGAACCTTTCTTTAATTTATTCTCCAATGCAAGCACGCCTACATGCTTCAACTAAAAAAAAGAAGGTTTGCTATAGGTTTTTCCATGAACTCCACAAATGGTTGTAAATTGTAATATGTTCTCTAGCTGCAGTATGCAAAAATTCTTCCCATTGTTATCAAGTAACTCGACAAGTTGATGAACATTTGCAGGAAAACAATTATTGTATGAGTCGTATTGAATTTTAGAGTCAAACGTATACTTAAAGTTGTAAACAACTCTGATTAGGTGACAATGAGTTATTAATTCTATGCGCACTTAAATTATACATAAAGGCTGAAAAAATTTGTACAAGAGGGTATTTTTGTCATTTATTCTTTCTTTTTATTAAATAATTATGATCAATGTCGTATTTCAATTTAATGGGCAAATAAAAGATACTAACAACAGAAAGGGTGGAGCTTAGCTTCTGAGGGCTTGGCTGGTCAATCTAGAGTGGTGAGAGATCAATCGGCAGCAGGATAGAGACAAGGACGGGGGAAGCGTCGAAGTCTACTCTAGATGGCGGAGGAGAAATCACTTTGGGAGAGACACTTCCAATATCTTTTTCTTTTTCTCAAAATTGGAAAGGAAGTGTAGAGAAACTGGAGGCGACTATGGGTTCAATTTCTTTGGTCTCAGCGAATCATTCAGCACGATCGTTAATGGAAATCTGATGGTCTAAAAATTGTGCTGCACAACTAAATTTGCATCGCGATGCATGATAACACAGTTCAATAAAAGATATTAACAACAGTTGAAGGAGATATAAAAAATATTAAAGAGTTGAGGGAGAAATAAGAAATTGAGCAAGAGTTTAAGAATATATAAGAAAAATTAAGCCCAAAATTTAACGTGCTTGAATGAATTAAATGTCAGTTAACATCGACATCTCATCTCAATCTAGCAGAGCAGAACTAGGTTGTTCAAAAACACAAAAACAGGGAACTCCTCCTGAATCTCCTCTAAGGCCGATGGAGGGAAGCCAGAGAGAGGCCGATCGAGTTCTCAATTAATGGCTTCTTCTCGATGAAGCGATTCCCAGGGCACTCAATGGTGGGTGTCTAGAGTTAGAGTTGGTCGCGGGTACC
This sequence comes from Eleocharis quinqueflora, assembly GCA_964058865.1. Classification (NCBI taxonomy): domain Eukaryota; kingdom Viridiplantae; phylum Streptophyta; class Magnoliopsida; order Poales; family Cyperaceae; genus Eleocharis; species Eleocharis quinqueflora. The sequence goes on from CAXKVX010004686.1 coordinate 23,964, forward strand.
TAATCTATATCGTTACCCCTAATTTTGCCTTCTGATTCTGTTTTGGTACAATTGTACAAATTATCCTTTCTATTTCTATTGTGATGTTTGCTGAATTCAAGTCTTTTAATACCGTGCCAAGACTCTTAAGTCTTAGGCACTGTTGAAATTGAGAGGATGAAGTTGCGCAAAATGAAACAAAAAGAAAGAAACGAATTAGGTTTCAACCTTCCGTTTCACTGGTGATTTCTCGGTAGTCTTATGTGCAAAGAGACAGAAGAGATGATGAAATAGTGTGAAGATGTGGTACAAAAGAAATAATGGTTACTGATTTAATTTCTAATTCTAACACTACTTTTGACCAGAACCTCTAGTAATCATAGATCCTCTCAATTTTATCTGGCATTATAATTAGGATATTACAAAAGAATCGATGCACATGCATATGCTACACAAAGATTTGATTTATTACAATAGACAATGTATTAGAATGCTTTATTTTTTTTCATCATTTTGCCAAATAATTTGTACGAAGGAAGGCGTGAAAAATATAATTCATGCAAGGAACACCAGGTGAGGCCTCTAGGGTACACTACCATAGGAGAAATAGAGATCCACTTGAATGAACACAAAATCTGCTGTCAAGGTCTCATTGCTGGGAAAGTTTCAAGGCTCGTATCTCAAGAATCTCTTTCGGAATTGTAAATTGTGAGCATTCCTTGTCTTCAACAGCTTTATAAATCTCAAACAAAGTGAATGGAATACTGCACCAGAAAACCAAATCAGCAAAAATGCATTCAATTGAAAAAATAACCCATAAGTATTCAGTGAAAAATTAAGAAAATTACAACGAATTTAGGTCAACTACAGGAAGTACTGGAAGTAAACCTTTAGTAATAGTGTTAAATAATTGAATAGGCTGGAAACATTTTGTTTCTGTTGTAATCGCAAGGTTTTATTGTAGTGTTGGTAGAACGAAGTAGTTGCCTTGGACAAATATAAAAAAAATTAAAACATTTTTTCATAATTCTAATATCCATACAAAATATATTACCTCGCGTCATCATCCAACAAAAAGGCACTACTATCAACGTCACTTGTTTCGTCTGTCATTAAAACCCTCATGATATTTAGGACCTGAAATAAAATAGGCCACTATTAGATTTGTGTAATTATTATGCATAGAAATCCTATACAGAAGAAGAAAAAAATGCATACATTTGGTGACACACTTTTTGAGTTGTACTTATCATCCCAGTACTGGGTACAAATCCTGTAGAGCTGTTGGACAGTTAATGCCTGCACAAAAAGGAACAAACACCAAATATTTTTTATTTGTGTAATGCTTGTTAATTTTAATGCCTGCACATAAAGGAACGAAAAGTGCTGGGTGACTTAAAATTGTGGATCGTGTGTAAGTAAGAGAGATTACTGGGCAGATATTCTGAGTTAGTTCTTCATAAGAAACTTTGAACTTCTGAAGGATCACCTGTGAAGTGTCAAATGAAAAATGATTACTTATTTAATTTGCAGGTGGAGGAGCAGAGCTTGATACTTTTGAAAGAATTATACAAAATGCAGAAGCACAGTAAGAGAAACAAAGAAAAAAAAATTTATGTAATGGAAAAACAAAAACACTGTTTTATCCAAATGTTTGTTATACTGTACCAGGTAGGTCTGGTGTTTCATGAACAAACGAGCTGCAGGGTAAATGTTTTTCTTATATTTAAATATTTAGGATTGATGTTACAGAGTGATGACGAGATTGATGAAGATGTTAGTCATAGAATAAGAGCGGGTTGGATAAAACGGCGACAAGCATCTAGTATCTTATGCGACAGAAAAGTCCAACAAAACCTAAAAGGTAAGTTATATAGGACGACGATGAGACCTACAATGTTGTACGACGCATAATGCTAGGCTACTGAAGTACAACACATCTAGAAGATGAACGTGGCAGAGATGCATATGTTGCGGTGGCCATTAGAGAAGGGATTGAATGATGATATACATGACGGAGTCGGGGTCACATCGATTGAAGAGAAAATTGTATAACATCGCTTGAGATGGTATGAGCATGTCCAACAGAAGCTTTCTTCTGAAGCACATATACGTATTGGAGTTCTGAGTCGCGTTGAAAGCACAAGACGAAGTAGGGGTCGATCGAGATTGACATGGGACAAAGTAGTAAAAAGAGATTTGAAGGGATGGAACGTCTCCAAAGAGTTGGCGTCAACGTCAGCGTCAGATAGGACTCCTACTTTGTCCTATCCTGACGAAAATTAGCAATTCACGTACCAGAACCATGATCTAGATATTATAGTTGGACGACTTTTCGTCAGGATTAGAGACACGTGATTTTAGTTTAGACTTGTGATGTATAGCATAGTTTTTGCTATTACTATTACTACTACTTTTGTGACTACTATTACTACTATTACTACTATTATTACTATTATTATTCCTATTATTGTAGATATTAGTGTTACTTTTGTTATCTTACTATTATTTACATTGATTTTTCATTATTTCGATTGGATTTCATTTCTAGCATACCCCAACTTGTTTGGTACTAAAGGCTTTTGTTGTTGTTGTTGTTGTTAAATATTCAGATAATATAATTTCATTGTTGCACATTATCTCTTCATGTTTTTACTTCTATTTAAATATTAAATGAGACTTGACTGGGCCTTAAGCATTAACTACATGTTGATGTGGCATCATTGTTGCTATTTTGATTATACAAGGGATATGGATACTTGAAAAATTGGCATCGGGGTGGTCATCAAAGTTTTCTTTTTCTTTTTACAAGATTAAAGTAGGCTTTGTCCTACTTCCATAAATAAAAGAACTACATGCTGATGAGTGGATTGTACAGATTGTACATAAGTTACTCATGAACCTTGATTTGAAAGATGTTAATAAATTTAAGTTTGCATATATTGAATAAGAAGTATAGGTTCTATAGCTCACCAAGAATGATGTGGCCTGCTTTATGTGCTCAAGGTTATCCCATGCAGATCTTATGTCCTGTTTAGATATAAATTCAAATAGAGTTGTCAGTAAGAATATGATAAATATCCTAGTATATTAAACTGAATCCATACCTGTTCTTCTAGTTTTTCACTCCATGCATGTAGCTCAGATAAACCATATTTCAGGTACTCTCCATTGCTGAAGGTGCAGCACTCACGACGAAGGAGTATACTGCATCGCCATAAAATGTACCATAAGAAGGTTGCTCATTTCCATTTCCAAATGTTTGCATTTTGTTCATTCTTTTAATGCTCGAGATATTTGTGCATCATATTGGTCCTTATATTGATCACCCTTAACTGCTGAATTAAAAAGGCAGATTGCATAGAAAGCACAAATAATACTTATAAAAAGACAGGTTGGATTAAAATGAAAATGGGCAGATTACATGTACATCCATATTTCAGATAATCCAAGTCACTGCACCTGTTGAAAAGTTGTACGTTGATAAATGTGAAAATTTGGCACATCATCTTCTCAATTAGAACAGCAGGAACCTGAAACACATGTAAAACAATGAAATTATTGGACAGAAACAAAAAGAAGGAAAAAAAAAACAGGCTTAATTAGAATATCTTATGGTACAACCATACCCCATTCTCTTGCAACATAATATAGGAGTCACTGAGGTTGTCAGTGATGCTTTTCCAGTGGGACTCTTGCATCGAATTTTTGAATGAAAGCGCCCTTGCATCTGAGAAGCTTTTCCTGGGGGATTCAGGAATCGAATTTATGAATAGACTCCCTCTTGCATCTGAGAAGCTTTTCCTGGGGGATTCAGGAATTGAGGAGTTTGTAAATGGGCTTCTTGCATCAGAAAAGCTTTTGCGGGGAGAGTCTGTGTTTCTGAAGGATTGTCCTCTTACAAGACTTGCTTTTGCAGCTCTTGGCGCCTTATGTTTGCAAATTGATCAAGACAGAATAGTTAAGAGTAGCAATCACTGTGGATAGTTACGTTGTCCAAAACCGAACAATAGATGCTGAACATCATAAAGTGAGTTTCCTTTTTGTTTGATTACAGGTACGAACTTATACCATTATATGCCTTATGGTTTGTGATGTCTAATTATGAAGGGTGCTAATGTAGGGCCCATGAAGAAATGAAAAATATGTTGTATAACCTTGCTAAATGTTGGAAGTACCTCTTAACAGACATTGAATCTCAATTTCAAAGATCCAAAGTATTACCTTTGTCATTCCCCATCAGCCAGAAAAATATAAGTGTTTGGTGCAAAATGTACCTGAATGGCAAGAGAAAGCAAGGGAGTGAGATCTTTCTTCAAGCTCTCACGTGTAATGGTGTACATCGTCTCCACTAATGTCGTAAGCTGCAGCTTGAATAGCAATGCTGGGTATTTAGCCTCAACTTGGTGTTCCACACTGTATCCCTAACACATGTGATACAATATATATACTCTGTTAGTAAAATGTGGCAGAAAAGAGAATTTTGTTGAGTATTTAACGAAATGTATTATAGTATCCATAACATACTTGTTCTATTGTTGAAAGTCCCTTATGTTTTGTTAACCCTGCTCCTGTAGAGGGTTTTAGGTTTGTTTGCAATAAGATGAGCAAAGTAGATGCAGTTGCCAACCAGTAAGCAAGATCTTCAGCACCGTTGTGTTTCTGTATCAAGTCACATGTGAAAAAAGGATACCAATGAAAAAAAAAGAAATGTTTCAATTAACAATACAGGATAGATTTCTATATAAAATGAACATGTGCATTTAGTTGTTGGGATGACTGGTCTCTTTTTTTATTGTTTTAATTTTCCTTTCTGTAAAAAGAAAAAAAAGGCTTCTGGTGGGCAAGCTGAGAAGATTTTATTTTAACAAGTGACTTAATTTGGTTTGTGGCATTTCCCACGTAATTATCTACACTTTTGGAGTTTTAGTGATTACAATTTTAAAGCAATGAGCATAACAGTTACAGCTTTAGATACTAATTGGCAGTTCCACATCTTTTACAACTCTCATTAAAACAAAAGGTACCTTTGATGCAGAATCAAACATCTGCAGTAGCTGGTCGAAGACGTATGTTTTTTCTGCTTCAAAGGACTTCCAATTCAGCAGGCACTGGTAAATTGTCAGAGCAGCCACTGGCTTTCCAGTAACCATTCCAACCCTATGAACCACACATTCTATCAGTGCATCAATACCCTCCTGCATGAAAATAATTCTATTATAGGGTATTTTACGTAACAGAACAGAAGAATGATAATTGTTGTCGTGCACTTGACTTGATGCTACATTTCCTATCAGTATGGTAAACGATTGATGCTTTGAATCCTTATAATCTCAAAACTGAACTCAGAATATGTATCTGAGAAATTACTACTAATTACAGTTAATACCTTATTATCCTGTGAAGATAACTGATTATTAGTACTGCCACCAGATTTCTACAAGGTTAATAAAAGTAATGATAATAAGTGACCCAGAATTTTTTTTTAAAAGACTGACGTTGCAAATCTACTTCACACGTTTGACAGAAAATACCAAGATCTGCTTTCTTAGAACTTGATTTTCAGCTTCCATCAAGGC
>CAXKVX010004687.1:0-21836 GCA_964058865.1 Eleocharis quinqueflora
TGTAGGACACTGTTGCGATTTATATCATACCTACTACTATTACTATTATTATTATTATTATTATTATTATTATTATTATTATTATTATTATTATCACTAATATTATTTTTACTATTATTATAGATATTATGATACTATTTATTATATTATCATTTTACATTGATCTTTTCATTATTTTGATTGAATTTCACTCTAGCCTATCCAAACTTGATTGAGGTTTGAAACTTTGTTGTTGTTATTGTTTTTTTTATGTATGGTTGACATTTGAAGATATGATGAAGGCATAAAAATTTTGAAGGTATGATGGAGGCATAAAATATTAAAGACATACATACATTTTCTTTAAAAATATATTCTATAAAAACTGAATGTACAATAAAAAATTGGATGTACGTTCGAAATATCCCTATCTTAAACTATTTAATAAATAATAAGGCATGCTTTAATTGTCGTCGTTTTTCCATAGGATGAAATAATAATGTATAAATAACATTTCATTTATCGGGATTTGAAATTAAAATGAATTCATGTACATCATATATGATTAATAAATTTAATTCGGCGTCAATGAATTACACCCATAAATACACATACTACAATATGTTGTACTCATAATTCATAAATCCTCCGTAAGTAGAAAATCATCGAGAACATTAACTACTTAAATCACAAGTTTAATCTCGTTGAAAACTAAGAGTACACGCTAGAGGTGCTATTTAGTATTTCATGAGGTGGATTTTATTCTTTTACTTTGGAGACTGAAGTCAAAAATATAATTAATGCTTAATACCGTGAATACTATCTTTTTATCATCATCATACATTGTCAATTTGTCATCTTTCATTTAGTCAAACCATACCAACCTTTCATTTGCTCAAGAAACCTCACTAACACGGCTGTCGGTATTTTGTTTGTCAGCACATTTTTTTAAAGTAAAAGATGGAGATAAAGCTGTTGGGTGCAATTTCTAATTAGAAAGAGTTCAAATAAAATATCAAAATTTTATTTAAATAATAATTGTGTCAAAACTTTGTAAAAGATTTAAGATAATAAAATAAAAAACATTATTATTGTTTATTTTTAAGACCTCCCGTCTTTTGTCATTCAAACAAGTTCAAGGTGTCGATAAAGATGGTTGAACAACATCTTAGAATGATCGCTGACGAGTCATTATAAGTATATACCGGTGCTCTTTTTTTTTTTAAGGTTACGAATCAATCAAGAAGTAATTATCTTTAATGGAGAGAAATAGAGGATAAAGTAGAGCCTAAACACAGCAAATGTGTGCCTAACACACACCGATATTTCTTAGAGATCCAACAATTAAATACTAGTGATAACGTATCTTGGAGAGATCTCGTAATTAATAACAAATATTTTATAAAATATTTGATATCCAAATTCTCTTCAAATACTTTTCAAAATATGTGTATTATTGTTGTAAACACGCACACAAAATTTGATATTATTTGGAGCACAAATCAGAAAGATATCAACAAAATAAGGCAGAAAATGTCTTTCGGTCTAGTCTCTAGCGGACGCAAAATGGATTTTTGCCTCCGCAAGAGACTGGGCTAAAAACAGACAGGAAATTTGTCTAGTCTCTTGCGGCCGCAAGTGACTTGGGCTAAAATTCGACAAAAAACTTACCAAAACATGTCCGAGTCTTTGCGGCCGCAAAAATCTTGTTGATTGACCTATTTTGCTTGGTATTTTGATCTAATTTGATTGAATTAGCCCAAATAATATTTCTAACTTTTACACTAACACTAGCATTAGTTAAATAAATCATAATTGGTCCATAAATAATTATAATTAATTCACTTTAATTCTATACGTATCCAAAATTAGTGAAATACGTATAATGTCATTCCATAATTAATCACATTTATGACATATCTTATATTACTCCATGTAATCTTAGTGACAGTATTTGATATATTAATCATATAACACGTAGTCCAAACTTTATTTATTGAATTTGACGTCTTAACTCCAACAATCTTCCACATGGACTAGTTGGTAGAACTAGTTTTTTAGTTAGGTAGTTTTTTTGGATAGGTAGTTTACTAATGCAATTTTTAATATCATGGAATGTACGGGGTCTAGGTGACCCGTCAAAATGTATGGTGCTGAAAAACCATCTACGAGACCAGTTTTGTCAAATTCTATGTCTTCAAGAAATGAAATGGGAACATGTTGATTATTTTCAAATTAGACAGATATGCCCTGCACACTTACAAAATTTCCACAATAAACCTTCCACCAACACAAGAGGAGGTATTGTTACCGTTTGGACAAATATCTTCCTCTTGCAAGAATCCTTTACACATCAATACTCATGCTCGGTCATTCTCCGAAAGGACTCTCACGAGTTTATGCTCACCAATGTATACGGATCGACAAACAACTCACCAATACTAGACTTCCTAGACGAACTCTCCAATATACGAAATATGAACGACTTACCATGGTTAGTAGCGGGGGATTTCAACTTGTTGAGATCACCAGAGGATACTTCCGGCAAGTCATTCAATAGAGGGCTAGCCCTACGCTTTAACCACTGCCTGGACAATTTATCATTATTCTAAGTTCCTCTCCAAGGGCGATCTTTCACGTACTCTAACAAAAGGCCACACCCCACCTTCTCGAAACTCGATCGAATCTTCCTATCAGCCCATTGGAATTTGCAATCTTCCGCAATTCGAAGATACAATCTATCTGACTTCCCATCAAACATCTCGAATCATATTCCCTTAAAGCTTCACATCTCACAAATCGCTAGGCACAAAACTAGAATCTCCAAGTTCAAGAGATTCTGGCTGAACTTCCGAGAAACGTTCGAGATTATCAAAAAAGCTTGGAACATAAAAAACCCATCAAACATTTTGGCAGTCGATTTCCTGCGACGACTCAACTCCACAAGGCAAGCACTTAAGTCCTGAACAAAAGTAAAATTTGCTCGAACAGAACACCTAGCATCCAAAACGCGAGGGATAATTCATGCAATGAATAAGGTAGAGGAGAGAAGGCAACTAAGCATATCGGAATTCTAATTCCGTCTCAAGCTTAAGAGACATGCATTTGTCTTATCTTTAGCAGAGGAACAAAAATGGCAGCAGCGTACCTCGGTTAGATGGCTAAAGTTGGGGGATAACAACTCAAAATATTTCCACGCAATTGCCTCAAAGAGGCTAGCAACAAATATCGTACAAAAATTACAAATAGATGGAAACACAGTGACTGACCCCAACAGAATAACACTTGCTTTCTCGAAACACTACAAAGACCTCATCGTTCTCCGAGAAGCAACTCAAAAAATGGAAAAGAATTTTGTACATGCCGAACAGGAGGAGGATATGGAAAGCCTTCAAACTTGCTTCTCCAATGAGGAGATAAAAAGGTGGTCTTCTCTCTCGCAAAAGGAAAATCGTCAAGACCTGACAGCTTCCCATCTGAGTTCTACCAGCACTACTGGGATATAGTGAGAGACCACTTATGTGCAATCGACCACGCTTTTCACAGGAATGAACTTGATCTATGGAGACTAAACCAATCCTACATCACTGTCATACCAAAAGCGCCACAAGCCACCCAATTGGACGACTTCAGGCCAATAAGCATTCTGACAACAATCATCAAAATATTAACCAAGATTCTTGCTAAAAGGCTTCAGATTGTACTGCCAAAAATAATTTCTCCCAATCAAACGACATTTATTCGTGGCCGAAGCCTCACGGAAACATTCCTAGTGTCAAGAGAGTCTCTCATCCTAAGACAGAAATTAAGAATACCAACGGTGTGTTTCAAGGTTGACTTCAAAAAAGCCTTTGACACGGTCGCATGGGACTTCCTTCTTGATCTACTCAAAGCTAAGAACTTCTCACTCCGATGGATACAATGGATAAAAAATATTCTCATTTCCTCGTCGTCTTTTGTCAAAGTAAATGGCATCTACGACCCCATTTTCTACCACCAACGAGGATTACGTCAAGGTGACCCACTATCACCACCTTTATTCAAGCTAGTAGCGGACACGCTACAATCGCTACTAAACAACGCAAGTCATAGATTCACATATGTGCCAACGCTTGCGCTAACAGGTTACCAATTCGCGGACGACACACTCATACTCTCAGATGCACATCCGGCCAATCTAGCCAACCTGATGGAAATTTTACACAAATATGCACAAATTTCAGGATTGAACATTAATCCTTCCAAAAGCACTTTCATTCCCATCAATATCCCTACTCAATCGCTCTCGATAATACAACTAATCCTACAATGCCGCAAGGAACAATTTCCTATTAAATATCTAGGATTACCACTCTCCATTAACAAGCCGAATAAAGACTCATACCTACCAATCCTAGAATCGGTTCAAAGGAAATTAAGTAACTGGAAAGTCATCCTATCCAAAGGAGGACGAATTACTTTTATCAATTCTGTCATCAATTCCCTACCTCTGCATTTTATGCAGGCTTTCCTAATCTCATCTTGGCTAGTTAAACACTTAGAACGTACAAAGTTACGTTTCCTTTGGGAGGGTGAAGACAGACCAGCCCACGGAGGATGTCATGTAAAATGGCAAGCAATTTGTCTCCCTAAACGTAATGGTGGCCTGGGAATACGAGACCTAAAATGCTTTAATCAGGCACTTCTCCTCAAGTGGCTTTGGCAGGCATACCAGGTCACAGACTCCTTTTTCGGAACTGTTAAAGACTCACTACAACCTACCATCCCTCACTGATAGGTTTGAGCAAGTGGCCACCAAAAAATTCCCCTCTTTCTTTTTAAGGGACTTATTTTCCCTCCTCCTCAACTTCCTAACCTCCACACAGCCAATCGACGGTGGCCCCTAAATTGGCGTTGGTCATCAATTGGACTATACTCATCACGATATGCCTATAACTTTCTCAAAGACCCATGAATACATATGCACTTCTGCAACGCTCGATGGAAAATAAAAGCACCAATGAAAGCGAAAATCTTTATGTGGCTCATGATGAAAGACAAACTACCAACAAAAGAGAACTTACTCAGAAGAGGCATGCATATACCCGACCAATCTTGTGTTCTATGCCATGAAGATGTCATCGAATCACAAAGTCACCTTTTTCTACAATGCCAAACTGCGAGGGATCTATGAAGGCAAATATCCCCGCCGTTATCCTTCACCCAAGACAGCCAAATTCTCAACTTTTGGCTAGCTAATCGGTTTCAGAGCGATGCAAGAATACAGGCTAACAGAGACACGCAGGAAAGGAATCGTAGAACTTTCTCATCCAAATCGCGACCATTGGACCATATCAAGCTGGAGATCCTTCAAGAGACGCATAACTGGACAATCTACTGCTAGAACTGTTAGCTAGGAAAATATCATACGATAGGTCACATCAAGGAATAGAATGTAACTAACCATACTAACCCTTGTAATTAATTTTGTTTTGTTTTAATAAAAATTTTACTAAGTAGGCAATGCCTACTTTCCTAAAAAAAAAGGGTTTATATCACCTACTTTTGTAAAAGAAAAAAAAGAAACAAGTCCGACAAAAGAGTTGATATTACCTGGTTTTATTTTTCAAAACAAGAAAAATCAAATCCTACCACTTCAAATCAAATCATACAATTATATCTTACAAATCAATTTACATTAACAAAAAGACCTCTGGATTCTAATTCAGATGGATCCAACTTGCACTAGCTCAATCGAAACAGTAAAGCTGAAAACAGTTCTCTGTTAAAATGTGCAGTCCAGTAAAAAGTAACCAGAGGACTAAGAATTGCTGATTAAAACCCGAGAAAAGGAAATATTCTCTTTTTCTAATATTCACTTATCCTAAGAGCCATCTGATATTTCACCAGCGCAAAATCGATTTAAGCACATGCAAAGCTGCAGTATCATAAATTCCAACACAAAAACAAACCCAAGGAACTGTTGTCAAGTTCTAAAAAAGGTAAGCAACAAGATGCATTATAGATAAATAGAGCAATTAAATCAAAAGACAAAGCAAGAGGCGAAAAAAACAAACTGCAAAATTTAAGGACATACATTAGCTATATAACAAGAAATCTTATTAGCAAAATGAAAAGCAACCCTTCTTTGATTTGAGCTTCCCTCTTTTAGCAAGTTTTATCTCCTTTTTATCTTTAAAAGCTTCTTTATCTTTTTCTTCCTAATTCCCCCTTCAGGTTTTAATGAGTGGGAAGAGCTTCCTCCATCACCCATCTCTACATTTGCTTGATTGAAAAGGAATTTTTCAAAATCAAAATAGAAATTATAGGAAACTGGACTGTAGTTCCAATTTCACAATTTAATAATCAAATCAATATTTTTTGCGAACACACACATTGTCAATTTCATCAAAGAAATGAACAGTAAATAAGTACCCAATGAAAGGTTTTCTAATCTTCAGTGCTTTGTTACATTCAATCATCAATTCAGAGAAAACTAAAAATTCCCATGAAATAATGCTGTCTAATATTTGTTAGATAGCAAAGTAAAATATATCAATTCACAAACAAATGATGGCTGATGTCTATGCTTGGTTACTGGACAACAATTCTTTTTTAAACTGAAAAATACAAGACCTTTATTTCTGTAACTAACAGGTGTTAACATACAACTACTACAAAGTGTAAGAATATGTGAACAGGTTATGGGTGACCAATAGAACAAGTAAAATATATTCTAGAATGTATATGTATTTCATGAAAAACAGATTTATTTTGGACAATATGGTATTAGCCTCTGAGATTGTACATGATACAAAAATTTCAAAGGTCAAAGGGGGTAGTTTTAAAAATATGGAAAAGACATATGATAGAGTTAATTGGAATCTTCTCTTTGAAATGCTTATAAAGAGGGGGTTCCCTGAGACATGAGTTCCATGGATGAAGAACATTTTAATTGGGGGACAAATGTGTGTTAATGTCAATGGGGAAATGACATCATATTTTGAAACAAAAAGAGGTTTGAAGCAAGGAATCCTCTCTCTCCTTTACTTTTCAAATTGGTGGCAGATTACCTTAACCACATGATATATAAAACCAAAATTGTAGGAAAACTAGTTGGTTTAGGGCCTAAAATTAATGAAGGCTATTCAATTATAAACCTCCATTATGCAGATGACACCTTGATATTTTGTAGGGCAGATGTTCACATGATGCAAGTACTCAAATGGGTGTTCATTGGGTTTGAATCCCTTATAGTGCTGAAAATAAACTATGATAAGACCAAATTGTACCCTATTAATCTGTCACAAGATGAAACTGACACATTACTTGATAGCTTTGGTTGTAAAGAAGCTCAATGGCCTTTGATCTATCTGGGAGTTCCAATACATTGGAAAAAAATGACAGAAAGTGACGGGGGAGTTACAATTGATAAATTTTATAATAAACTACAAAGTTGGAAATGAGCTTATCTGTCACTAGGGGTAAAATTACACTTATTAATAGTGTGCTATCAACCTTACCTCTATATACTATGAGTGTGTACCAGGTACCAGTTAAGATTAGAAAGGAAATGGATAGAATTAGAAGCAAGTTCTTATGACATAATGGAGAAAGAAAAAGATATCATTTGTGCAAATGGGAAATGGTGTGTAAACCCAAGATACAAGGGGTTGGGGGTGATAAATATAAGAGATATGAATATATCATTATTAAGTAAATGGATGTGGAGGTTAAAAGATCCAAATTGCAAAGGGTGGTGGAAAATTATTTTAAAACACAAATATGAGGGGTCAAGAAATAGGACCAGATGGTCTTGCTTCTGGAAATGCATCATAGAGCTAGAACCTCTGATAGAAATACATAGATTTTGTCAAGTTGGTAATGGCAAAGATACATACTTTTGGTTAGATAAATGGGCTGGGGACATTCCATTCTCTATTTTATACCCAAACCTTTATAGGCTATGCCAAATGAAAAAATTGACAATACATCAGGTTGCACACATGGGGTGTTAAATTTAGAGTTTAATAGACAATTAACAATTGTGCAAAAAACCCAATTACAAGAATTACATGATTCAATTGCTCCTATGTTGGTGCTTACAAAAGATCAGGATAGAGTGCAATGGATGAAAAATAGAATAAATTTAGTAATCAAGAAGTGTACCAGTTGATTAGTAATAAAGGGATACAAGGGGATGATTTTTCATATCTTTGGAGTCTACCCATAGCTTTGAAAATTAAAAATTTTCTGCGGCTAACATGTCCGAGGAAAATATTAGTTAGAGCAGTACTAATCCAAAAGGGGTGGGAAGGTGATAGTGTTTGTGAATTTTGCACTGAGATAGAAACAGTTGATCACATGATTTTCCAATGCCCAAGAGCAATAAGAATATGGAAATGGTGCATACTATCGTTTGGTATATGTACATCACCAACAAGTTTGGTTTAATGATGGTAGTGGCAAGCACACACAAAAAAGACAGACAAATGTTGGCTATTGTGTTTGCTGCAGTGATATAGATTTGTTGGCCTTTGAGGAATAACAACATTTTTTAAAAAAACTGAACAAGCAACCTTCCAAGTGTATTGCATTAAAATTCTGATGATTCTGGTTTATTGGTCAGGGGCTTGGAAAGAAGAGCTGAAGAACAACCTACACAATTGGATGAGTGCAAATAGAGGTGATGGAATTCTGAAGACTCGTGAGAGGGAAGAAACAACTGAGTTGATGGCTGTGTAGCGTGGAAGAGAGGTGACTATGAAAGCAGGATGATGAAGCTCGGAAAATTGATGAATAGAATAATTACAACATTTTACCAGATACTGAAAACTTTTGATTTGTTTAAATGTAAGCAATTAGTAAGAAAGGGAGGTAGAAATAAGATGAAGATACGGAAATGGAAGTATCGATGATGATGGTGCACTAATACCTTCGAGATATAGAGGTATTGGCGCAGTAGGGAGGGAATATAGGATCAAGAGTACCGTTGGCTGGTTATACTGTAAAAACAGTTAATTTGCTTTCTTTTGAATGAAAGAAAGTGGTGGAAAGTTTTCCACTTGTTTAAAAAAAAAAGAATGTATTTGTATTTCGGGACAAAAACTAGGTCACATTTTACTACTTGAAAACTCTAGCAAACGAATTCTTCAAGCTACTCTCAATCAGACTAACTATCTAAACCATTTGTGCATCAATTGCAAAAACCTTAAAAAACAAGGGCTTCATTGAATATTTGGAAGAAAATGTGTGTGTGTGTGAGAGAGAGAGAGAGAGAGAGAAAGAGAGAGAAGGTGAGGTGGAGATACGCGTACCCATGGAGGCTTGCGGAGGAAGACGAACGGGGAGTTTATCGGCGGCGAGCGCAACCTCTTGAGCGGACAGTTTGACTTGCTCTTTCTTCTCGTAGAAGGGCTCCGCGATCTCTCGCCTTAGCATTCGCACTCTCTTCTTTCTCTTCGATTGAAGGGATTTTGCCATTTTCGCTTCTTTCACTTCGGTCGATCAAAAGATTTCTAGGGTTTTGGAATGGGAAAGAAATGCAATTTGAAACAGAGAACTTTATCTTTAACCGTTAGATTGAAAATCAATGATCATGATTAATAATATAAAAATCTCTTGATTCATATCGTTGAAAGTCAAGCGTTAACCTATAATCTGCAATCGGCATCCTCTGCACCCAGTTGTAACTGGGTGCAGAGGATGCCGGTTGTATAATCTGACGGTTCAAATCGAATTCCGCAAAAAACGGAGAAACAAAAATCCACAGAAAATACGGTTCCTCTCTGATGCAAAAAAAACCAGAAGCGGGGATACCATATAGGCCTAAATTGGGCTGAACTGGGCCTAGTGTGAGAGAAATCGACCTTTTTAATTTGTTATATAATAAATTGGGCCTTGTAAGTTGTAATTAGTTTTAAGTTTTAGGGGGCTTTTAGTTCATGCCTGACAGCCTGAGGATGTTATTGGATGCTTTAACGGGTCGGACAGATTGAACTGTTTTTATTTCTAATCCAACACAATCATAATTATCATCACGACTCCAACTGAAATTATTA
Organism: Eleocharis quinqueflora; assembly: GCA_964058865.1. Classification (NCBI taxonomy): domain Eukaryota; kingdom Viridiplantae; phylum Streptophyta; class Magnoliopsida; order Poales; family Cyperaceae; genus Eleocharis; species Eleocharis quinqueflora. The sequence continues at coordinate 10,020 of CAXKVX010004687.1, forward strand.
ATGCAACACAATCATAATTAATCATCACAACTTCTTCAAACTCAAATTATTCTTAGACCACCAGGATAAAAAAATTTAATTATATAAATGACAGTTATATTTTGTCAATTTTATAGCCTTTTCCAAAAAGTATGTTTCATATTATATGGTCCAAAAGAAATCACTGTGAAGCGTATACAACAGAATACCTCCAATACATTGTAACAACTATTTTGATTGGAGCGAAAAAAAAAAGGAAAATTAAATATTCCACTATTTGGTCGAACCTTGCACCATATATGCAATATCAGTATATCACCCAGAGACGTACATTTTCTTGGTTCAACTTACCAAAATATGTTTTCACACACATGCATATCAAATTATACAACCCATACAAGCATTTATCAAACCACATTGACAAAACTAGCAAACATAACATATATTTCTCATTAACGAGAAAAAGAATAACCATACCTAAGTTCATTATCTTACCACATCATTAAAAAAACAGTAGCATGCAATTCTGTTTATTTACAGAACTTTTGCATGAAGCACTTCCTTGACCTTCAGCAACTCATTTTCTGGTAAAATCAGAACCACCAATTTCGCGCCTTTCTCATTTCCTTGCATGATCAACGCTGCCCCTTCTTCTCCAACACCGTCGATTGCGTACTCTACATTTACGGGATTCTGCCCCTTCAATGTTAAACCGTACAAGTTCAAATCGAGCATGTCAACAAAGGTGAGGTTTGCACCATACACAAACAAATCCTTGAAACGATTCTCCCCTTGAACAAATGCCTCCACCACTGGGGTCTCATTTTCAGCATGTCTGGATAAAGCCATGGCAAGTTCAGAGATATCTAGTTTGGAAGGAGATGTGTCTATTTTCACACTGTTGATGCTCTGTTCATTGGCTAGGATCCTGTTGCTTCTAGAAACATTATTTTTGCATATGGTTATCGTGTTGAGCTGTTTATCATCCCTTATCTGCAATTGGAATAAGCAATTAATGCTTATGCTGTATCATTTTAAATACTCGGATATAATTAAAATATTTTTGTATGGTAGCTCTTAAAACTTGGATTGGTTGTTAGGTCTAATAGACTAATACAGTATTACCAGTACTATTATATCAGCATGCAATAAACATTGTAGTTGAGCACTCCTTGTCACTTTTTGTGTCATATTAAAAATATAAGAAATCATTTTACACTAATTTTAAGTTAATTTTAATACAGTTCTTTAGATTTTGATAATGTTAAAAGGTGTTAGCATATCTATCCTTGTGCTATACATATATGGATCAGATTTGCTATTTTGTTCATCTTTTTAATAAATATAGAAATAACTTTGATATCAATGCTATGTTAACTATGTTTTTTTTTTTGTCAATCAATTATTCAGATCCACAGTATAAAAGATCAAACGATATTGGTGATGGAGAACACCATAACAAAATTTACATGGGGAATTAACAATAGGAAAACCAAAATGAATAATGCTAGGATTATGCATCGGATAGTAAATTAGTGAACTTGCATTTATTATCCTTGCTGGTTAAACCTTTTTAGTTCATTAAAAACACTTTTTTTTTCTTTTGTGAAGGAAAAAAATATACATATTGGCAATTATTTTTGTTTGACAACCATAACAACTGATAAAAGAATAATAAAAATTAAAACAATAAATTGTTTATGATAGCACAAACAAATTGTATAAGAAACTTGGTGCTATTGAGATTAAATTAAAATTTCAAATATTGTGATTGACAATCAACTTGTTTTAAAATTGCAGAAAATGTATTATCTAAAATTTAAAAAAAATGTCTTTACTTCATTTTGTTTAAAACTATCATTTAATTCATTATCACAACAATCAAATAAGACAAAGTTTATAATTATTTACCTTGGCAATTGTCTGCCATAAGAGGGCTGAGATGTGCTCAAAATCTCCCACTTGTATCCCCTCCTTGGATTGCAATTCCTTGAGTCTGTGATCTTTGATCTGAAAAGAGTAGGTGGCCATGTTGGAATTGCTAGGGAGCACCCATGTGTCCCCCAGTGATTCAATTTCCTTTACTGAGCTTGGAACTACATCAAATGATGCTGAAATATTATTGTTTTCAATTTTGTTTGGAGGGTTTTGTTTGTCAATTGAAGCATTCAAGTCATGTAGCAACTCTGACCATTTGTTGAAGCAATTAACGGCTGCATGTGGGTCCCCAATTACATGGGACCAACTAAATCCAATTGCCAAGCCTCCACAGGAGAATTTTGTAAACTATAAATTAAAAAATAAGTGAATACTAAAATTAGCATGCTTGTTGTAATGAAAATTTCCATAATTATTTGAAGTATGATGCCACTCAATTTGCAAAGCTATGAATACATTTTTTAATTTTTGTTGAAGGAAAACAAAATACGTACAATAAAGGACCACTTTATCGGTATTCCTATGTTAGTGCTTCATTTTTTTTTAAAATATTGCAGCAATAAATCGTATCAGAAAATGAATTCATATTTGGTTGTTACGATGCAGTAAATTCAATTTCTAGAGGAATTTATTACATATTTTTATGTACAAGTTAAACGCTATTCAATGCGAGATTTATTCGGTGTCAAGAAAGCTGGTACCATAAATGCAATTTATTGAATTTATTATTGTCAAATCTCTTCGCCTACAATTTCTTAGAAGACTCAAAAAGGTGATTTTTTATTTATATCAATCTTACTTAATTTAAAAATTGACAGAGCCTACGGGTAAATTTCAAAAAAAAAAAAATACTTTCAGAACAAAAATTTTACACAGCGCAAAATTATTCATGCAGTTCATACTAGAACTAGACAAAAATTTGTGTACTTCAAAAGTTGGATACACTGAATACTCTACATTTGAATCGTTCAATTACTCAAGATTAGTGAAAATGGTTTTTTTGAAAAGCGCTGCAAAAGTTAAAGCGAATCACTTTTCACCGATTTTGAATAATTAAACGGTCAAAATGAGCTAAAATAATCGATGTACCCATCATTTGATAATTCACCTTTTGAAGTATGCAAGTTTTCGCTCTAGAATCATCTACCCGAGATAAAAAAAAAAAAAAGGATCTTTTTTTGTTCTTTTGTTAATTTGACATTTATCTCATTTATAAAAAAAATTATGTCTTCGTCTTGTAACTCTTGTTTGAAGTGTCACAAACATCTAGTGTATTTGATTAAGACATTAGACTTTCATGAGATAGGTTCTAAGTCACGCTTTTGACAATTCTTAGACTACGAACTTAAATAAAAAAAAAATAAGAACTAACTCTTAATGTAGTGACTAAGAACAACGACCTTTGTGTGACAGAATTTGAATTCGAACTCATAACAAAGAATTTATGATCATTTCTTTTTTGAATAACTTTAACTCTCTATCTTTAAAATAATAATAAAACATCTCGTTTGAAGTGGATCCCACATAATTAATTAATGAATCTTGGTGTAGTCTATCCCTCCTACTATGTATATCACTTTAATTTAATTAGTGTCGCTCGAGTGTATTAATTAAAAAATAAAACAATGAACCGTTGACACATGGAATACGACGTGTGTACCAAAATCATAATTGTAAGATGCGACGTCAAAATTACTGTTTTATATGAATAAATCATAAGAAAGAAACAGTGAAACACACACACAAAAATAATGCCATTTGAGAATATTAGCAGTATAATTTTTAGTAGAGAAGGGAGTCTTATTCTAATTCAACTGTTTTTTTAATAACCTAAAATTTCTTCATCAGAATATTGCATCTAAAACCTCTCACACAGAAATTCTTACTCTTAATCACTAAATCAAAGGCTTCTTCTTTATTAACATTATTATTAGTATATTAAAATATTTACAGCTAAGAGAATATAAAACCTACGACAATGAATAAAAAATGAATATAAAAAAGGCAATAATTAATGGCACTAGTATATTCAATTAATGTTTAGTCGGTTCAGCCTAGGACTCACAGGAATTTCATCAATATATATTAAATTGATCAACGTTGCAATCAGCAATAATAAAATAAAGGCGAATTTCATATTCTTCAAAAGCTTCAAATTTATTCATTTATTGTTTTTTTATATTAACATTCATTTTAAATGTGTAAAATACTTTGTTATCATTCATTAAAAGCATTTAAAAAAAAATAGCTTGTTTAATGAAAAATAACGGTCTTATATTTGATCTATTTTTAAGGATAAATTAATCATTTTGTACTTCTGATGTAAATTCGGTGACATTTAGATATATTGTTGCATATGTATAAAAATAGATAAATGAACAATTTCGAAAATCGATCAAATATCAGACTGATATTTCTTTAAAAAAAAGCAACATTCATTTACACTATTAATTAAGGTATAAGGAATATACTTAAATGACACCACTTATATGTCAAAAGTAAAAAGTGGTTAATTTGCCCTCAGGCACCGATCGAATATAAGATCGACATTTTTCATTGAACAAACTAATTTTTAAGTGAAGAATAAAAAGGAACATCTTACACTTTTAAAATGAGTTTTAATATAAAAAATAATAAGATAGATAAATTTGTGAGGTTTTTTGAAGTTTCGAAAAGAAAATACGTAATATTCAAATTTAAAAGAGAAAATTATAATTTTGAAGTTTTAAAAAGTATACGTAAAATTCAGCCTAAATAAATAAATCCATTACTTCTCCATTTCCAAGAATGTAGCATATTTTTAAAATAGAATGTAGCATATTTTTAAAATTCTTTGAAATTATAAACATATTTTAAATATATATATATATATATATATTTATAAATCAAAGATATATTTTTTAAAATAACACTGGCTCCATGTAGATCCGCCGCCTACTGCTGCCATGCATGCATATTTTATATGCAAGTAGAATAAATCAATTAGTAGTTAATTCGCTTTAATTTTATTCTACTTGCATATATTCAACTATTCAAGATAATATATATCCACTTTTGTAATTCAAGTTTTCCTCTCAAAATCCGACAGATAATAGCCATATTATCCAACAACATATCATCTGGTAAACCAACAATAATAGCTAAATCAAACAGTCTATTAAAATAAGTATTACGCATGTAAATTTGCTATCTATATCAGAAACATATCAAACGAGAGAAATAGAAATAGATGACAACCTGAACATATGTCAGAGGCGAGAAATACAACTGGGGACCGAGTACTTTGTTCGGTACGAGATGCTGGTACCGGGACAGCATTTCCTTGTTGTTTAACCACTCGTCGAGTGTCACATTGCATTTCGCCTCGAAAATTCTCACGCCGCAGTCATTACACTTCACAAATGGCCGGCTTCCGGGATCCTCTGGGCTCCGGATTCGGCCGCTGAGCTGGTAATACATGTCTAATAAATGGAACATCGGTTGCTTCATTTGGAATACTGTTAGTGAGTCTACTATGTCACTCTTTTTGAAGTAGTATACTCCTCTCAAGTAGTGTAGTTTCATGGCAAGGTCCATGTTGGATAGGTCATGTTGCACTTCGCCCGTCACGGAGGCTGGTACGACGGTGGATTGTTTGTGGTTGTACACGGTCGGAACTGGACGGTCGGTGCCTTCTGCAACCATGGCTAGTTGGTGAGAAAGAAGAGCACACTAGCTAGCCTAGCTAGATGTTGAATTGAGGCTCTTTTTTTAATTTTACTCCTGTGTTTTATTTGTGGATTAGAGATATGTTTGGTGCAACCAAATAGATGGATGTTTATTTATACATAGAGTGTGTGTAGAGCTCAGCTCAGAAGGAAGGTAACTAGGTAAGGGAGGTGAGCTGCTTAATTTCATGACCGGTGGCAGTTTTGAATGCCTCTATGTTGGTTGTAATAATAAATAATTTTCAAAAAATTATGAATGTGCACAGTACGTGCACTCCTCTGTGAGTATTCTGTCTTCTAAGTCATATATATATATATATGTACCTCTTTGTAGATCGACAAAGTCCACAAATTAAAAAAAATAAATAAATAAGGTGCATCCAAATCAGACTAATAATCATGTATGAGACAAATTCAACCACTCAAACAAATTAGACATAATCTGAGGTAAATATTGAAGGAGGCGACAATTTTGATATTTTGATATTTTGATATTTTGATATTACTACTAAAATAAAATATTTTTGACAAATTACGAGAGGATAGTGTCCCGTAAACTCCCTTGGCTCCATCACTGGATGCACTCAGGTACAGTGTAAGAGTACTTCGGATTTTGAAGAAAAAATTATGCTCAAGTGCTGTCGGTACACAACTCGTTGAATGAAAAAAAAATTACCTAAAAATTACATATTTAAGAAAATATAATTTCTTTGCACAAATATATCCACCATATAAAGTAAAAAAGGAATTTTTTCTATATGTCCATGAAAATGAAATTATTTAATCTTTCAAAATTTTCCATTTCTTCATTTACTTTAAATTATTTTTACTTAATACTCACTTATTTTTTTCTCAAAAAAATACTTAATCGTTCATTATTCTTCTTCTAATTAATGAGTAAAATAATTAACTATATATACCTTACCCATATGTCCTAACTAGTTATAAAAATATTAACCCTGGTTTTCTCGTATCTAGCACCTATCTATATCATTCTTCGTTTAACCATAGTATAAAAATTAATTTTACAAATTCTTGAAATGAAGAATGATGGATGGTATATATTTTTTTGCTGATAAAAAGGTGAGGGTAAAATTGCAAATTTGATAATCAATAGATGACTAACGATGAATTTAGTTTATTTCATATTATTATAATTAAATAAAAAAAGAAATTACAATATTTTTTAGTTGTAACTGGAAAATAAGTAATTCTGAAGTTTTGATGGAAAAAATAAGAAAATTAAGAATTTCTCATTAACATATGAGTAATTAATTAACCAAAAGTACTGTGTGTCTAATAAGTAATAACAGAAGTTAATTGGAGACCCTTCTTCGAACTTCTCCTGCAAAACCAACCATATTAATTAATTCCCACTGAATTCTCACAAAAATAAATAAATAATTACATGATGATGCTCATTCGGCTTGATGAAATTCATATTTGGCATTTCATACGTATGTGGAAATCAGGTGTAATACAGACATGCATTAGTAAATTATATATATTCTTTAATATATATAATTTACTTTTTTTTTCGCTTGTTAGTTGTTAGGGACCTCTTTTTTAGTTAGAAATAAATTAGTTAAATTAAAATCTGTTATAAATTTCGATTGGGTAGCTAACTCTACCCAATAATTAATGGTCCTTGAAATACCAAACAAAATGAGAAAGTATAAAAAAGATCAAATAAAGGAAATAAAGAGAGTTGTTAAGGACATTAATTTAGTTGTGACTTGAGAGGAAAACATTAAATGAGGAGACAATTATTGGTGTGTGCAAGTGAATAAACCTAAATTCCATCAAATTGAAAAATAAAAATAAAACCATATATAAAAAAATACGAAAGTTGTTTACGTACATATTATTTAAATAAATATATGAATAAAAGAAAAGTCATTGTATCGCAAAGGGAGGGACCATTTAAGTATAGGAATTGTATAGGAACCACCTCTATTTTGCAATTAAAGAAACTATTGACGATTCCACAACAATGTTGCAATTATTATATGTTATTAAATATCTACAAACAATCAACAATGCATTTATTCAATCTATGCTTCATAAAACTGGTTAATTTTAATATTTTTCACTTATACCATATATCAACCGTCATTCATTCAATTTTATTCTCTTTTTTTCATACATTAACAGCTTTCTTTTTGTTATTTACATTTTCATATTTTAGAAAATGCTTTATGTCCAAAATCTACATCTATAAAGTTCTTTTATAGAAAATCTATTGCATAAACAATAATTTATATAAAATAGATATTATTCTTTTCGAAAGGAAGTTCCAAAGACAATTCTAATTTATTTATCAAATGGTGAGAATTTCAGAAGAACCGCAACATTGTCGTCAATCTCAATCATTGATTTCATTCACATTTTATACCAAAAAATATAAGGATTCCAGTTATATAAAATAATATAAATGTCATTTTGTTGTCTTTTCTTCGCCAGTGATGATTGCATATTCTTATCAGTGAACTTTACGTGCACCCAAATTTTTTTAGATAATATTATTATTATAAAAATTAACTAGGTAAGAAAACAAAAACCAAATTTTAAAAATACTACTCTCCTCTCGCATATAGCACATGCAGTTCTTAGACAAGATTTCACTCTGAAAATCTAAAAAAAAAATTCAAAATATGAACCGTAACTACCACTTGTGGAACACAGTCCTTGACTGCGAGACATTATTTTCATTATTGTAGACCGCAAGTGGTGCGAATGCGACTGCTGTCCACAGTTTGAATTTTTTTTGTTTGCAGAACGAAGAATCTTTGGTTATGCACCGGATATCCCACTTGCGGCAATAGTATTTTTTGAATTATGTTTTTTATTTTTTTATATTTAATTTCTTATAATAATATTATTATTAAAAAATCGGTTATGTGCATCTCTAACATACTATTCTTTTATATAAAGTATATTACTATATATGCTTGATTGTAAAATTACATATACCTTACATTACAATATAACTACTTTAAAAAATGTATTTTACTTATTCAACATAATCTTAATAATCTTCAAATAACGACGCCTTAAAAATATTTTATGAGCAATCATGTTTAGTTCTTGTGAATACAATCAACAAATAAAATTAAGTTGCAAGTATTTGTCTCTCTAATAATGCAATCACAATTGCAACAAAATATTGCAGTACGTTATTAATTCATAACTTGCTAATCAAATGAAAAGTTTCCCGAATATAAAGATGTCATGACCTTTTTTTTTTTCTAAAAGAACATATAACTTGTTAGGTTGGAATTTCTTTATTTAATTCTTTTTATGTTGTGGAAAAATAAATAATAAATGATAGAAAGCTAAGGCTGTTTCCCAACAATTTTGTGGGTATTTATTAAATAGCAGTTGCCCCAGCAGATTTTCATTAATAATTATCACTTTCTGTTGGATGGGAGATTTCACGTGATGAACCCTTCAAAAGTTCAATATTGTTGTATATCTTTTTGTAAACAAAAAGATATATGACAATAGCATTGTTAACATTTTTTCTTTCAATTAGCATGTTAATTTAAAGTGACAAAACATATATGTTTCAATACAACTATGGTCATTTATTCAATATTCAGAATATTTTAAGTTTGTGAAATTCAGCATGTACTACAGTGAAAAATATATACATAATAATTTGTATGAATGTATAGATCAATAATATTCCAATCATAAAATTAAATTTAGCGATAACAAATAAATGATCGACATAATTATATGAAGTCTTGTTAATGTAAAAATATTATACAACGTTTGAATGGTCCATTATATAACATACGGGTGAAGACAGATTATTGTAAAAATATTTGCACTTCAACACTAAGGATCGAAGTTTAAACGATCCAATTCATTATATTGTTTTAGTTCAAAATTTTGATTTAAATTGCTTAATAAATATTCATATTAAAAGCTTTGTAGAAAATTAAATTTCATGATTTTTAAAGTTTTTAGATATTTTTTAAATACTTTCTAAAAGCTATTTTTTTAAGATTTCATTTTTAAATATTAAATAGGACTGTTTAAAAAAAATAGTTGAAAAGTTTTAAAATCACATAATTTAATTTTCTATACAATTTTAATATGAAAATATTGAACAAGTTAAATCAAAGTATCCATACTTACAATTTTAGATCGGAATGCAAACGTTTTCTAATTATTAGTTTATCTCATATAAGTGTATCCATACTTACAATTAGAGAAAATTTGTCTACACTCTACTACACAGTAATTTAATTTAATTATTAGGTGCGTCCCCAATTAATCTTTAATGCTAATAATCAACCAAGTTCATCGTGGGGCATGTATTTTTGGCTCATTTTCCTCAATAATTGGGAATATTTTCGTCCCATTGGCCAATGTCTGGACCGCATTTAAATTTCTTATTTATTTTAATTCACTACTAAAATTTTAGATGCATACAGATGTCGATTGATATGCACAATCTGTTAACTAAAGTATAGATTGAAATTGAAAATTTACAAAAAAGAAGTACGAAAAAATATATATTACATTACGGAGGAAAAAATGAGTAGAGTTTGAACGGAATAAGTTAGAGAGAAATTGAAAAATTCCACAGAGGAAAAAACAGGAGAAAAATAGAAAAATACACTGTTATTCGTACTGTTACAAATCACTGGAGCTTTCCACTGTGCAAACGACATCGGAGCTTCATATTAGTTATGTTACAAATCATTGTGGATTCCACAGTGCAAGAGCTTTATATTAGTTATTATATATATATATATATATTTTGTAACTTTCTGTTATTGCTTTACTTAAATTAAGAAAGATATAATTACGCTCTAACAATATTGCTTCATTTCTTTTAAGAGCCAGAGCCACGCAGAATCAATCAAATAGGGGGAACAATACATACCAAAAAGAGGTTTATTGTTCTCATGACCTACTTCACTTGCATTACAAGGGACGTCCACTTTTTGAAGCCTGGTGCATGAAACTTGTGATATTTTATTCATAAATAAAGGGCATAACACACATATATATAGGGCCATAGGGGGATGCGTGACCTCCTTCTCGTAGCCTCTTGCACCATTTTTCACCAAAATCAATGAATATGACCGATCCGGACCTCCTTCTTAAGATGAACGTGTTATATATATGTTAAGATTATTGCAATTGTAATCAAGCATTATCAGATGAAATCATGAAAGGCCATAACATAATATATTTTTCTTTTTAACTTCACTGCATAAATAATTCCATTTTTTTACAGTGTATAAATAGTACTATCTTTAAATAACATTTCATAGCAGCGCAGAAAATCTGCTTCCTTCGTTGCAACAAGAAATTGAAAGATAATTATAAAGCCTATTTCGAAAGGGTCTTAAAATGGCACAGCCTGTTTGTTATATGTTGGGCCCTTAGAATCCACTTGAAATCTTTATTATAAGGGGAAATTAGATTATTAACACTTCAAAGTTGTCTATTTTGAAAAATACCACTACAAAGTTATGGTTTAGAAAAATGTCACTCTAAACTTGTTTAGTTTTTAATTTTACCACTAATGTTATATATATGTATAAGTTTTAGATTAAAAATTCAATATTTTAGTTAATGACGAAAATGCCCTCACCTCACACAGTTCATGTCTCCTCCTGTTTGCTCTCCGCCAACTAAATCCTAACCCTCTCCGCTCTCTGCCAATGCCTCGCCTCTCCTCGGACATCTCCTCTCGCCTTCTCCTCCCTCCTTATTGTTCGAACAACTCCTCGCCTTCGCCTCCCGCCTCCAGTGCCTCGCCTCGCCTTCCTGTTCTGACATCTCCATTCCTTGGCCTCTCTCCTTGCCTCGCCTCAGATCTCTTTCTCCAAGTCTGTCTTTCTCTTGTCGGTACGTTTTTGTTTTTTGAAAAGAAGCGATCTGAGACGACAAAAACAAAATTCTTAAGAGGTTGCTTATGGAAAATTATAAAAAGATTCGTTTTGAACTTTGGATATCTATGTTCTTGGGTATGAACTGTTTATTTCAGTCTCGCTGATTTTATCACTTAAACTCTGAAACATGTTGCATTTGACCTTTGTATTGGTTGATCCTAGTGGATTTAGTGCATGACACACCATCGGATAGTGTGGAAATGGAAATTTCATTTTTCTATAAGACAACCATTAATACTTAATAGACAATCAGAATGCAAAATTGCATACTGTTT
>CAXKVX010004688.1:0-28328 GCA_964058865.1 Eleocharis quinqueflora
CTTGTCATTGAGAGTGAAAAATCTCTTCAAAATATAAGAGAGCACACCTTTTATATTAAATTTGATGCTTCACCTTCTCTTCCTGTCTTTCTCTATGTTACCTCTCTTTTTTTTTCTTCTTTTGTAAGCGGATCTCACTAACCTCCAGCTTTTCCTTGAGGTTTAAAAGTTGTGGAAAAGATACCATATCTGACTTTTTGAATAATTTTGAATAGGTAGCTGATATGTAGATACCACAAATAATACCGACTATCGATACAAATGTTATTATGTACATTATTTGAGTTATTATGCATGTTATTTTTTTTACTGAAATAGTTATGCATATTATTTTGTATAGAAATAGTTATGCATGCTATTGAATTATTATATACATTATTTTGTTAACAAGCATAATTTTTTCAGTACAAAAATAACATGCATAATAATTCAAATAATATTCATAATAACATCGATATCAATATCAATATATCAATATTACGAAACATTTTCTTTTTGAATAATATAAAAGTTGGTGGAAGTAAAAACAAAACAAGATAGTACTCACAAGTCCAACTTGGGGGGTTTAATTTTTTAAATCATATTTCTGGTACAGTAGGTTTTGACCTGGAGTTTCAGATCCCCAAGCAGCCATTTATTATCAAGACAAGAAAGCAGAGCAGGACATCTGTATTATAGAGAACAGTACAATAAATTTTAAAAATATTCTTATAATTTGAAGAATTGAAAGAACATTTTTAAATATATCTTTGAAACTGTAATTTAAAAAAAAAATGAAAATATACGTATAATTCAAATCTCAGCTCTTCTGATAAAATTTTAAATATTACCTCTCTCTTACAGAAATCTTAAATCAACTCTCGAATGATAGCTAGTTAGAATGACGTAAAATATATATATATATATATATATATATATATTATGGAAACCAAAAAAAATTTAGGAACTTGACTCCATCTTTATTAAGAAAATTATTATCTCAAAGAGACAAAGACTGTATTAAAAATGAACAATGCTTTATTACATTCAGGCATCAAAAAGAGCGTCAATGAGATATTGTGATGTAAATGAGTAATGTACAAAACATTTAACTAATTCAATCATGTATGTTTAAAATTTGGAGAAATTCGAAATTTATTAGGGGGCGAACATTTTGTTTTTGCCATTACATGCCCGTTGGCCTAAATTATTTTTGTATCTGTGACTGTGAGCATATTCCATGTTACAGATCTTGTTGTGGGAAACAATTAAGAACCAACCACTGTCTACTGGAGAAATATATTTTTTTATCTGTAATTGTTAATTAATTGCAAGTTTTGCAACTTTAAGAGGTGACATGTGGGTAACACATGCGCAGTTAGTGATTTGACAGTGGGTCGGTTCGGGCCGAGTCGAGTCGGTCTAAATCCGTCCGGTCCAATGAGTTGGTCGGTCCACCGTTCACGGGTTGGACGGGTCGAGTTTCGACGGGTTCAATTGTGTCGATCCGTCGTAACTCGTCTTAGGCCCATAGGTCGACGGACTGTCGGGTTTGAGGCGGACCGGTCCGGGTTGGATAGTTTTTTTTTATTTTTTTAATTTTTTTAAATTTAATGGGTTATTTTCGGGTTGGACGGATTTTGCACGGGTTTCGACAGGTTTGAAACGGATTTTGGAAGGATTTTGCACGGGTTGACAGGTCGGGTCGGTCCGAGTCGAATTTGAGTCGGGTTTTTCCAAAAAGTTTGGCCGCAACTCGTCTTTAGCCTCCGATTTGTGTTAACGGGTCCACACGAGTTGAGCCTCGAATCGGATCAGACCGGATCGCAGCCTCTGATTTTCCGAATCGGGTCGGATCCGATCAGATTTTGTCAAATCCTATGCACAGTGCATGTATAAAATTTGTTTACATTCACTGATACAAGCAAACATAGTTTATGTGCCTGAAAAAATAAAGAAAGGAACATATTTAACTAACCAATTAAATGAAACTGTTTTTTTTTATTTAATTAAATGAAACTGTTACTAGTGGTCACGATGCATGAGACGGCTAAATTTTCTATTTTAAAAGCGTTAGGCAAGCTATAGAGGCATCCTAGATCTTACAGCTGGCTCACCGAATTTTTTTAATAATATTATTGTAAGAAATTAAATGTTAAAAAATAAAAATCGAAATTTCAAAAATACCACTCATCTTACGGAACCGCATCTCCTGCTCGTAAATCTCTGCTTGCTTTCCTGCTTGTTTCGATCTGAATCATTCAAAACTCATCTAACGGCCAAAGCATCTGCCTCTGAATCAAATTACAGCCGTCCGTGATGATTGAGCGGTCAAATCGAAAACAAGCAGGAAAGCAAGCAGAAATTTACGAGCAGCAGATTCGGACCCTCATCTTACCTGCGGCTCATAAATCAAAATTCTTCATCAGAAATCAGAAATTTAAAATATAGACAGCAGCCACCGACCTACCGCTTGCACCTACATACCACTTGTGATCCACACTAATAAAAAAAATAACTCGCTGCGATCCGTATTAAAAAATTTAGAAACTACTGTTTCAGTTGTTTTAAAAAAAAAAGGTGGCTGTGGTCTATATTTCTCAATTGGAAGGTAAGCGGGTGGGAGCAACAATGCATTTTTCTTCTTATACATTCTTATATACAGTACAAGACAAAGATTAGAGGTCATTGTGATCCGCATGTGCTGCTATAGTTGTGATGACAACTGTGTCATTAAACTAATTTAAACGTTCGGACAAAATTTGAACGGAAATTTAATTCAAAAATTATATATTATAATATAAATCTTATAAAATTCATTGTCATTAAGACAACGGCATCATTGCCACTGTCATGCAGTAAAAACTGAAAGCCGCACATACACAGTGCGCATAGCATGTGATTTTAGGTGTTCTATTTTATTTTATTTTTATTTTTGACCTTTGTGCATGGGCATGGCAGTAAAAGACACAGGGTGAGATTATGGTGCTTGCGCAAGCATCACTCTCTGATATGCATCGAGATTCGTGTGCATCAATCTCGATGCGAATTGAAGGATGGTGCTTGCGCAAGCACCATAATTTTGCTCAAAGATAAAAATTGAAACTTGCACCAAACTTTGCTTGGGGCAGTATTTCAATGTTTTCACGTGATGTACCAAAGGATTTCTTTCATTTTTCTTTTCCCAGTCAGTTTTCTCTTTTGTAATTTGTTACATAAACAAGGTTTTGCAAAGTGCATGATTTATAATTTTGAATAATTAAATTTTGGATAATTTATACAAGAAATTCAATAGCCCAAAATAAAAAAAAACATGTGTTTTATAAAGTAAAATAACTTTACTCTTGATACATTATAACTTAGTAAGTTATCGTAAGTGGCAGAGAATTTCACAATCAGAATTTTGAAATTTTTTAAATGTGAACAACAGGTCTTATTTGCGAGCCACTTTTTTTATTCATGTGAATTTAAGTAGTGGCTGCGGTCTTTTTATTTTATTTTTGTGAGTTTTCGAAAGCGAATTTGAGCTTATGGACCATAAGACTTGCAGAAGTAGTATTTTTTAAATTTTGATTTTTTTTTAAATAAGTGGGGCAAACCCCACCACTTCTTTTTTCATTACGAAAATTGAAGCAAGTACAGCAGTTTGGAACTTAACCCAGTATCATTTCTTCCCCCCTCCTAATCTAATTACCCTTATGCCAGTGTTGGCACCAGTCTCAAGATTGAGAACTAGTGCCTGAAACTTATCTCACTGTGCCGTCATCCTTAATACTCCCTTGTTCTATATCAACTAACTAGAAACTGTAAAAATTGTAAAAATATCCCCAAATCCCTGCATCTCTTCATACTCTCTTCAGAAGAGAATTACACAGTCTTATTATTACAGTATAACTAAAAACTCTGTAAACGTATAATCTTGTATCCATCATTTTCTGCTATCGTCCCACAGCAGCCGCATCCCACTCCTTACAACATCCTCTCCTCCAGTATGGTGTTGCAAACTCCTTCTATTTCTCGCCCACGATACCAATTATTCCAATTACCTACCCAATACCACAATATATTGTTAATTGAGAATATAAACTCTGCAATCCCTTTACATCTCTGTTGATTAAAGCATATATTGTTTCTTTGTAACCAAATCAGCCATAATGTTGCTACACACACATGACTGAAAAATTTCCTTTTATACCCCTCCAAACCACAGTATATCTGAGCTATCTGTTTCAAATTTTGTGGTGCTAAATCAAATTGAAATGTGCTTAGAACCCAACCCCATATTTCTTTAGAGTGCCAACAAGACACAAATAGGTGGTTTATTGTTTCATCCCTTGGGCAATATATACAATTTATATCTCCTTGCCAACCTCTTGCCCTCAGGTTGTTTCTCACCAAGGTTTTTCCTTTAAATAATAACCAGATAAAAATTTGTATCTTGTGAGGAATTCTGAGTTTCCAAATCTCTTCTAATTCATTGTCCTTTACACCTCCATCTGTCAGCCACTGATACATTTCCTTGTTCCTCATTTTGGCTCTGTCTGACCCCTGCCATCTAATCTTGTCAGTTGTCTCTTTTTCTATATGGAAGGAGTTTACCTTGTTCTTCATGTGTTCAACCTGGTCCCTTTGCACCTTTGACAACTGTATCCATTGCCTATGAAACTGTAATCTCCTTGTCAACTGCAATTTGAAAAATACTGTAAAATTCAATATAAAAAGGCTTATCACCACACCATGTGTCTTTCCAAAATCTTGTGTTATTTCCATTCCCAATTATCACTGTTTTGTTTATTTCTATTATCTGTTCATATTTTTGTATTGATTTCCAAAAGGGGGACCATGTATTACATCTTTTGTTATTTCTATATCTGGCTAATAAAATGTTTTTCCACCACCCATGCACTTCTGGGTCTTTGAGCCTCCATAACCACTTACATAACAGAGATATGTTAATTTCTTTTAAACTCACCACCCCTAATCCCCCACTCTCTTTAGGTCTACATATTGTCTTCCAATTACATAATGCATACTTTCTTTTATCTCCATTATTCCAAAGAAAATTTCTTCTAATATTATTTAGCTTTTTCATCACAGCCATTGGAATGCAATGTATTGACATCATGTATAAAGGCAAAGAAGACAAGACACTGTTAATAAGTACCATTTTACCCCCCATTGATAGGTACAAGCCCTTCCAGCCTTGTAACCTGGATTGGAATTTCTCAATAACAGGCTCCCAATCTTTTATTCTTGCTTTTCTCCAATGTATAGGGATTCCTATGTATCTCATGGGCCATTGAGCTACCTTGCAATCAAATATATTAGCTAAACTAGTTGTTTGTTCATCTGAGATATTTATAAGGTATAACTTATATTTGTTGAAGTTCACCTTCAAATCAGTAGCTGCCTCAAAAGCTATGAATACCCATTTTACCACTTCCATCATCTTGTTGTTTGCTTGTAAGAACAAAACTGTATCATATGCATAGTGTAGGTTAGTGATTACATGATTTTCATTAATCTCTGGCCCTAATCCTTTTATGTACCCTTTGTTTCTCACTTTTCTCAGTAATTGATTTAGTGTATCAGCTACCAAATTGAAAAGCACAGGGGACAATGGGTCCCCTTGCTTTAATCCTCTTTTTACCTCAAAGTATTTTGTCAAACTTCCACTCACATTAATACATGTATACCCCCCATATAACAATTGCTTTATCCAACCAATCAATTTTAGTGGGAAGTTTCTTCTTTCCATCGTATTCAGAAGAAAGTCCCAACTTACTTTATCATAGGCCTTTTCAAGGTCTATTTTGAGTATTACCCCCTCTTTTTTATCACTTTTAGTTGCAAACACTATTTCTGAAGCACAAACGACATTGTCTAGTATATATCTCCCCTTCATGAAAGTAGATTGTGAAAGATCTAGCATTTGATTAATAACTAGTTCCACCCTATTTGTTAATACCTTTGTGAATAATTTGTATATATAATTCACAAGTGATATTGGTCTATATTGTTTTAATCTTCTGCATTCTTAATTTTTGGAATCAAACACACCATTGATCTATTGATTTTGAAAATATTCAGCTTATTTGTATAAAAGTTCTCAAACAGTTTCACTATATCCTCTTTAATAACTTTCCAATACTTTTGATAAAATTGAAAGTTCATACCATCAGGGCCTGGTGCCTTTGATCCTTCACAAGCAAATAGAACTTCTTTTATTTCCTTTTCTGTGAAAGGCTTCACCATTTGTTCATGTTTTGAATCTGGCACTAAGTCCTCTTGTTGTCAGAAATCTTCCTCCATATCAATCAGCTGTATACCTGTGACCCTAAACAAATTAGTGTAGTATTTCATTATATGTTCTTCTATTTCCTGTTAAATTTTGATTTTTACTCTCTTAGATATTTTTTTTTATAATAATAATAATATTATTAAAGAAATTTCAGGGTGGCTCACATTTTCATCTCACCTGGAACAAGATTTGACCAATTAAATTATATATTGGTGTTAGTGTAAATTCAAAAATATTGTTTGGGCTAAATCCAACTTAGATTGGATCAAAGCCCAAGCAAAGCAGCACAAACGTAAGTCTATTGCGGCTGTAATAAGATCATTTGCGACTGCAATGTAATAGGAGAGATTTGGCAACAAATCTGCTGATTTTCAACAGATTCATTGCGGTCGCAAAGGATTCCATTGCGGCTGCAAGACACTTACAGAAAACTGCCAAGTCTGGAATGCCAAGTTAATTGCGGCCGCAATGAGATTCATTGCGACTGCAAGAGACCTGCTTTAAGGCAAGTTTTGACTGCTTAGATTTACCACTATCTTTCTGATTGGATATTCTAGCTTTCATACCAAATTCGTGGAAATGTTTACATAAGTAAATATTAGAATTTGGAAAAGAATTGGAGAGAATATAATTTCAAATATTTTATGAATATTTGATAATTAATTTTGCATCTTTCCAAGATACACTAACGCCTCTATAAATAGCGTTGGGTCTCCATCCATACAAAACGTTAGTTGAATGGTTATTTTCTCGGTCATCGACATAGGGCACATGTGTTGTGCATAGCCTCTTTTCTTACTCCATTAAAATAAATACTTATTGGTTCGTTCGTGACCTCGAAGAAAAGATAGGCACTCGAATTTACGTGGATTGGATCGCTAGCGCACCACGTCAAGCTTTCGCACTCCCATCTAAGGACTCCGTTGAAAGAACAAGCATACAAGGGAGACCGTAGGAGTGAAAGGTAAATTCTCGCTTCCGCGATCTTTCATATTCCGAACATGTAGCAGGGTTATCGAATTGTATGTAATTAATTGTCGTAATTTAGGGATTTTGTAAAATGGTTCATATCCTAAATTGAATTGCACAAATTAAGTCCAACAAGTGGTCTCAGAGCAACTTCGTTGCTCGTGTTTGGAATTGTGTTTTTTCTAGAAATATCGATTAATTATTGCAATTTTGGTTTTTTTGCTTTTTTGAATTTGTTGAATAATTATTTTTGGGTATTTTTAAACTAGAAATTTCTCACTTTTCATGCCAATTTGAAGTTGGCATTATTCAAATTTTATCTTTATTAATATTTAGAATAATTATTTGAAAAATAAAGTTGATTTTAAGAAAGAAATGCAATAATTTAAGTGATATATTCGAAACAGAAATTACCAGAACAGTTTATTTTCAGAACATTACAAATTTGTACTGAATCAGGTTCATTGCGACCGTAATGTATTGAGGGAAAGTCCTCTATTTTGGAAATTCAGAATTGAAATTGACAAGTGTCTTGCGGCCGCAAGCAAGACCATTACGACTGCAAGACAGTAGGAAAATAGCTCTGTTACAGGAAAAATTGATTAAACTGAACAGGTTTTATTTCTGGGTTGTTTGGCTGCACAAATATTGAACTGACAGGTGTATTGTGGTCGCAACCCGATGAATTGCACCAGCAATGGAGCTGTTTTTTGTGTTTTTTGTCAATTCAGAGAACAAAACTGAATTGACATGATATATTGCAGCCGCAAGGCCCTGTATTGTGGCTGCAATGACTCTGGAAAATAGTACATACATTGAATTGACAGGTTTATTGTGCCATTTTTCCAGAAATTTGATTTTCTGTTAATTAAGAGTAGAAGTAAATTAATTGTAAATTAGAATATATATAATTGTAGAACCTAGGGGGCCTAGGTGTTGGGTTACGAACAGTTCAAAACCCGTAAATTAGCCTAAGCAGCGGAAATACAGTAAAATAAAAATTTTACGTCTAACTTAAGCCAAGGATTATACGGGTATGTCAGATAAACCACGGAGGGTGTCCACCTCTCGTTTATCTCTAACATCAAAACCTTATTTAATCCCTAAACAAATCTACTCCTTAACTGAATTCTAAAACTTTAATCTACTTACAAATTAAATAGATTAATATAACATAAATACCTTGATCCAAATTCGAATTGGACCGCAGAACACTCGGAAGGTCGAATCACAGACACTCTTCTCCTCGGAGTATCAGACGTCTGATATCTCTATCGAATGTCCACCAGAACGACCAGAGAGCGGTTTACTTCTTCTGCCAGAAATACCCAAAGCCGCGATATCCAGCAAAAACACTATTCACCTTGATACGGACTAAATAAAATATCTTCGTGACTCGCAGTTATCCAAAATATGAAATACCACTTTTTCACAAAAATATTATTTTCCGAATCTCGTAAACAACCGTATACGAGAAAGAGAGAAAGTATATTTATCGATATGATCCTGAGTTAACAAATACGAGCCAATTTTGGTGCTTCTTTCTCTCTCCCCCTGCCCCTCTATTTATAGCAAAATGAGGAGGTGTACATTTTACCAAAAAACCCTTGGAAAAAGTGAATTTCCAAAAATACCCCTCTTGAGGTCAGCAAGAACAAAATATCCAAAAATTTTGAAATTCCCTATTTGCCCCTTGCCGACCTCTTTGAGATTATTATTATTATTTTTTTTTATTTATTTATTTTTAATTAAGATTTTAATTATTTTTAATTAAGGTTTTAATTTGATAAATGACTTTCATCCCAAATTCAAAACCATAATTAATATTTAAAATCTAAATCAAATATATATAAATATACATAAACATATAATTGTTCTCAATAATTATATTTCTCAGGGTTTGGTATTGGTTTGGTTGCGGTATGATTTTATACAACGTATCGTATACGTTTATAAATTCAACTGTTGTTTTTGCTTGTTATCTTATATGACATATATAATTTAATCATATCATATATAATTAATTATAACCATCTTAATATTAATTATAACCTATTTAATTTGTGCTTATAAATAGTATTATGTTTTATGGGCTTGAGCTCACACTGAACCCAAGTACATCTCATCCATAATTTGGGCCTCGCCCAAATTGATCCAATTCAAATTCAATTAATCATGTCCCACATAATTAATTATTGTTCTATGCTTCAACTTGTCAAATAGAGCGACCTAGTAGGATTTATGTCATGATCATAATAAATTAATACAAATTAATTTATAAATCATAATTGGCATCTAGCAATGCATTGATGTCAAGCGTGATCCTTTATTCTTTCGTATTGATTCCCTTGTCACGTAATATCATTGATTAATGTCAAGCGTAGGAATGTGTCATCCTTGAACATTAATCATTTTCTTGATCCTCAGTGCATAATTATTATTTGTATCATCTCATGATCACAAATGCATGCATAATAATTATTACTGCATCAAGGGGCCTAGAGATATCACTAATCTCATATGAAATGAGACGGACAAATATATCCTATTAACTATCCATAACTTCTAGCATAATTCATGTATATCCGGAAATGATCTTTATAGCCCTCGGTTAAAAGCAGCGTTTGATAATCGCACAAAATATACATTAATTATCTAGAATTATGATATCTCAGATAATAGAATCAATACTAAATTATGACTTTGCTGATGACACGAACACAATCTCTACAACAAGTCAAGGTGGGTCATGTTCAATATCACGTACCTCGTACATGTATATCTATGTGATTAAACAGATACCTCGTATCAGTGATATGTGAAACATGATCACGCATTAATCCACATACTAGTCTATATATAATCATTCAGTGTTCCATGCTAATGATATAAGACTAGGGACTATTAAGAGTCTAATAATCAATCATAGAGTCTCACAATTCAAGTCCTCAACTCAAATAATCTATGAAATATATAAAACTCAAGGAACAAAATGATATAAATCATCCAATACATAAAACTAAACAAGAGTACCATCACAAATGATTGGTCCTCTAGGTAACTTAACTAACAATCTTTTCTCGATCTTGAGCAGACTTATCAAATATAATTACTCTTGTAATTAAACTGCATGCAGATAATCTTACTCTATCAAGGGGCCCAATGATACTGTAACTCGTATAGAGATACGAGTGACAATAGTACTTTTGGTAAACCATCACTACTTCAACCAAGCTGTGTATGCCGAAAAGCTACCATTATGACTACGTTTTACCGACAACATTAGATAGCAATCACACATACACATCTCTTAGTAGGAAAGATGAATACCTCATACTTTAGAACTTAATACTGAATGAAAACATTAATGACACGTACACAATTCCATTTAATGTTTCATCCGAGGTCTGTCAAATACCATGTTCCTCTAACATGTATTCATGTGATTAAAACGACATCTCATGTCTATGGTCTATAAAACTTAACCATCTTTTAATCCACATTCTAACCTTGTAACGGTAAGTTAGTATTCCTGCTAATTACCTTGGTTAGAGACTTTTAAGAATATATATCATATATATTATGAAGTTTCACAATTTCAGTTATTGACTCTAGTCAGATAAATGAATGATTCATAAATTCTATAATACTCAAGGTAACAAAATGACAATTTATTAATCACTCAATTCATGAACAAAGCTTTATGATAATTTATCGTATTATTGACTTCTAGATTATTGTAAACTAACACTAGATACTTAACTAAATTTTGCTCGGTTCAATGAAATAAGGACCTAATCGCAAATTTTACACGAACCAATTCCTAATTGCAATTGCTCAATTGACCAACACAATCAATTTAACTAATACTACACAATTCAATCAAGCAATTCAACAAGCAATTATATCAATTTCCTAATTAAGCAATTCAAGCATTCAATTCACAATTCACAATTTCACAAAGCAATTAACACTAATGAATTGAAATAGAGAGAAAGGGGAGAGAGTGGCTCAATCAAGTGTTGACGGAGTTCATCTTGCACAACGGCCACGCATACGTCTTCGGATCTCCGGCGCCCCCGCTTCTTGCGGTAACAAACCCGGTCCGCTCCACTAAACAAAAACTTGCTTGTTTAATGCACAACTTCAGAATTTGGACTCTCTTGCACACACTGGTAGAGCCGCCAGCCCTAACACATTGCTGGACTCTATCTCACCTACACATGCCGGCGGAGAATCAAGCCGACTATCTTGAGCTCACTTATACACACCAGTGGAGGTCAAGACTACACACACTCACAATCAAATGGACAATTGGCTAATTGAAAGATTAAGCAAGACAATCACTCAAACAAACTAACTCTTTATAATCTCTAGATTAGATTTAGCTAATTAAACTTGAAATTAATGCTATAATTCAAATGAAATCTGAAACGAATTAGCACAATACGTCGTCTAGTTGGAACACTCTGAAATATTTAAAAGAAAAGAAACAAACGCACATTTCAAAGAAAGTCGACAACAACAGACGCTCTAATCAGAATACTACTAGCGAAACAAAAACTTTGGATGAAAGCAGACCAACACATAGAAGACAGGCAAGTACACCCACCATCAGTCGGAATAGGACAATTAGAACAAAGTTTTTTTTTGTTGCAAATGTAAATACTTTTATGATCAATGAAATTAATAGACTTTCCGCCTGCTATCTCAAAAAAGTCTTAAAAAATAGATAATGTGTGAAAATTAAATAAGTTAGAAAAAAAGTTGGACATGGGAATGCAAGCTCTATTACATGATCTGAGGCTACATCTCCCCCTCCCCCCAAGCACACAAAATAAGTACGTAGCCTATATTTTTGCCAAGCCAAGGTAGATTTTGTTAATAAGATGACCCTAAATATTTCAATTTAATTTTCGTTATAATATTCATAAAATATGGAATCAAAAGATTACTCAATCTTCTTGGAGTAAATGATCCTTAAATGTCTCTGCTTCGATGACGCATTGCGGATCTAAAATTACAACTCCGCGAGTACGTGCTATAATAAATGATTTGATGAAATAAAAATAAAGAGAAAATAAGTAACAGGATAAGTACTAAAACACAATTCTCGAAATTTTTAACATGCTGAAAATTTCATTCAACAAAAGATTAATACAAATGACTAGAGTCTCTTATATAGACAACATGTGTCTTAGTTCCAAAGAAAACAATAAATGAAAGATACAGTAATCAAATACTAAGGAAATAAAAGACAGAAAATAGAGAAAATAATATAGATAACTTAGAGTGCACACAAATATTGGAGATAAATCTTAATAAGATTCATCAAATCAATTCGGAATCACAATTCAAATCAGATCTCAGGTTGATGAAAAGCTTAACCTCAAGCTTGGCTCTGCTATTTAATGACAGTTTGGTGGGTGTTTTGGATGGTGGAGGTGGTTCCAACAATAGACATGATGGGGGCAGAATTGGAACATGAGTCCATGTAGGTGGTGGTTCGAGTAGTCCGTAGTACTCATCTTCGAGTTCGAACTCGACCAGCTTGTTTTCACAATCTTGATGGAACTCTTCGGACTCGAGATGCTCGGCAACTTCTCGGGAAGACTCTTCAAACTCGAGGTGTTGCATGTATTTTCGTGATTTTTGGGGCAACTCTTCGGATTCAAGAAACTCTTCAATGTTCGTCTCGTGTATTTCCTCTCGTGATCTTCGGTGAGAAAGTCGAGATCATACTCGCATCTCTCATCCTCGATGCCTTCGAAAATATATTTGAAATCAACCTTGTAAGCTTCCTCGGTGTACTCGAAAACTTGCTCGGGGTCATCATCGAAATCTTCCTCACATGCTCCGTTGGTGTACTCGGGAACATATTTAGGATCATCCTTGTAAATTTTTTTCTCGGAAACTTTCTCTCATTCGGTTCATGCTCAAACTCTTTATTTTCTTGTAGTTCTCGAGAAAACCTTTCGACTTCAAGAACTCCGCTTATTGAATTCGAGAATTTGGTAATAGTACCTTTCGAACTCGAGAAGTCGAGAATCTTGTTGTTTGTGATCGAGTGCTCGGGATGCTCGTTTGTCAAATTAGTGGGTTCAAGAATCTCATCTTCCGAACACGAGAACTTAATAATATCATTTGCCGAATTTCGTAACTCGAGAATCTCGTTGAAAGTTGACTCGTCTGTTTTCTATTCGGAATTGAGATTTCTCGAAAAGAAAAGTATTTCTATTTGAAGATCATCAGACCAATTTCGATTTTGCTCATGAACTGAATTATTGGCTTGGTCTAGGTTGTCATTTGATTACCTTTTATTTTTCGTACTTAATTTGCTTCCTTAAGAAAGAGTAACAATTTGTTTCCTACTACGGAACACAAACTTTAAAAACCTGAGATTTTTTTTTATAAACCTGAGATATTGTTGGAGGAAAAAAACGGGAATATCAATTTTAATGGTTCATATTGGAGTTAAAAAAAAAGAGAGAATTCAAAAGTACATTAAATATACAATGTTTTAAATTTAAACGCGGTGTTATTTCTGCTCCTAGCCTTCTACAAAAAATGCAGTAATATGGGTGTGTTTGGATCACCAAAAATAGCACTAACCATGAATAAGTGTTGCTATTCACACAAAAATGTGATTCAAACATGATTTGGTAAGTTATGAGTAGTGTTGGTTAGTGCTATTTTGCTAATCCAACAAATGGTAGGATTAGCAAATTAGTACATGTCATGGTTAGCAAAATTATTATTTTATTACATTGTAATCATCATCTTGATATTATTATTATTTAATATTATTATTATTATTATTATTATTTTAATTGTCATTATTTTATTATTATTATTGTCATTATTATTTTATTAGTATTATTATAATTGTCATTATTATTTTGTACTAACCTAGATAACAAAAAATAACTACTAATATAAATAGTACTATTTTTGCACTAATCATGACATAATCCAAACGCACCATTATTTTTGTGAGAACTAGACGCTTGCGCATACACAAGAATTTTCCAAAAAAAAAAAACGCACAAGAACCCTACTCCTTTTCATGCAATTGATGAAGATAGTTATTGCATAAGCATCTATTAAAAGAACGTCACCACGTTAATCAAATCAAGATAGTAATTGCATAAGCATCTCAATTAGAAAAATGTCATATAGTTTGAGTGTTTGACTTGCGAACAAATCTAAAACAGATGAGATTATGCCCCAACTTATCTGATTTTGTCAAAGCGGCTGTGGAACAAGTAAATAAATAATCAACGAAAGCAACTGAAATGACAGGTCTTTGAACGGACACAAACTAAAACAAACCGTCTTTGCAATGTTTAATGAAAATGATACGGTGTCATTGAGTTTAATGCCTAGCAACAATTCTACTCACATTGACAAAAAGACCTCTTAAAGAAGTATCAAAATTGACAAATTGTGATGCCCGATTGCAGTGATTTATTGAGAGGCGGCATAGGACTAGTGTTGATCATACGGGCGGATACGGATGAGCACGGGCGGGGATTGTCTGGCTCACAAGTTGTTCGGATACGGATTGTACGAGTGGGATGGGTTGAGAGATGTTGAGTTCGGAATGGTGACACAAACTCGCTTTTTGTAAAATAATTTTGTATATTTATATGATTTGTCATTTTCTATAAAATAATCATGTACCTTAAAATTGTGTTTCATTTTGTCTTTTGAAAAAAATTATAGATCATGTCTCTTCCTAACGAAAATTCTGAATCTGCTCGAACCAAACAACCGGCTACCCTACACACATGTGCATCAATTACAGTTTCATACCTTCATCCACTAAAATAGAACAAAACACGCAACCTCATTTTTACAATTCACGTTTTGTAATGTCAAGTGATACACGTAGCAGAACCTAGTAAAGCGCGAGTTCGTATCTATTGTTATTTTTTGGATAACAAAATTTTGTTATTTTTTGATTCGACCGTCATATTTTGATGTAGATAAATAAACGGTACAAATGAACTGCACGAAATTCGATGTATTATGTATTTTATTCATTAAATTAAAAATAAACAATCAGATCAAAACACTCCTGAATTTCGAAAATTGTCTTGATCCGTGGGAGTGAAGTGGTATTAAGTTGTATTTTAACAACACCAATTTCTTCTTTTGCTGCATCCACTTCCGATATCATTCCAGGACTTGGTTCAAATAGCACGTGCGCCGATGACCATTAAACATATTGGAAATTCCCAATTTGCCAAAAGTCTATATAATTTTTGTCAGAATGATTCAAAATTTACGATTTTTTCTAGAGTGATTCAAAATAATATATATTTTAAAATTATAAACATATTTTTAAAAAAAATTAAATACATAATTATTTTTTACATTTTGTTTTCAAAATAAATCAGCTAACACACTCAGATTTTATGTAGTTTCACCCTACCTATATGACTAGATGACTGAAAACTTGCTTCAAAAGAAATAGTAAGAAAGCCATTTTAAAAAATTAGTTTGCCTCCACTGGATTTTTGTATTCATGTTTGCCCCCTTGGTAAAGCTCATTTACTATATTTTATCTATATTTTTTAATATATTTTTATTACAGTACTTAATATTTTGAGTGAAACTTATCTATATTATTTTATAATGCATCTAAGAAATGGAGACCTCCATTTATTCATAGTCTTACCTTTCTTATGGACGAAAATACCCTCTTCTCTCTCGACCCCTCTTCCTTTCCCCTTTCTCTTCTCCATCACACCGATGGTGAAATCAAATCTTGTTTCTCTCAATTTCTCTCTTTCTCCCCACCGATCTTTACTCGACCCTTCCGTCCCTCAACCTTCAGTCTCTATCTTTCTCTTTCCCTTTTCAATTTACGATCTCCACTGGTGAGAACCTAAACCTGATATTTCGATTTCTCTTCCTTTCGATTTGGTAACCAAAAATTCCCCGACATCTCTTCGCCATTTGTTGACGGCCTCTCTTCAGAAAGCCCTGCATGTCATCCTCCACCTCACCTTCTCTCTTCTCGAACCGGAGTCGCTTCACGATTTGAACTGACAAATCAGATCGTCTTTTGGCACAGAGCTTGTGTCAATTCAGCACTTAGTGCGAGAAACAAAGGCGAAGGTCGGATCTGTCGTCATCACATAAGCTGCTGGTCATCCTTGGCTCACCATCAAGCCCTTCGTCAATGGCGGCACCACTGACATGCTCGTCACTTGAGCCAGTCAGCCGATCGATATGGTCATGTGTGTTCGCAGCTCCAACCTAAACCCTAACATACGTAATACTTCATCTCTACAGAAGGAGTAACCCCGTGCTTGAAATTCAATCCTACGCCTATACCATTGATTGTAATCGATTCAAAGGTTTGTTTCCTGAACCTCCTAAGTTCTTAATTTTAGTCGGTTGAACTTTTTAATGAACAAATTGATTTTGTTGTGCAGCTAAATTCGAAATCTCAAAGGCTCGATTCTTCAATTTCCTCTTTCCATTTGCTTTTTTTTAACATCTATTGTAATTTTGCTTCTTTGCTTTTATAATTGGCTACTAATCGCAACACGATAAATCTCGCTGCGTGTCCGTTTGGCATTTACCGACACGGCATCGCCAACGTATATCTAAAGTCATCGCTAATCTCAACTCAATCATAACTGTCGAGAGAACTTCTTGATTAGTTATGGTAAATGTTCTTCGTTCTTTCGCGTAGAGAATTATTTTTTTCATTTTTGCAGTAGCCTTTCCCCAATCTCGTGTGCATCTCCGATTTTTACTTTTCACGATCGATTCTTCTCCTTAAAGGTCCCTCTGCCTCTCGGAGAAGAAACCACTAGAATTTGTATCGCCTCGATTGTGTCGGCAATACGGGCTAGACATTTGATTTCTTCGATCACTCGCTACTTTTATATCAGAAATTGTACCTTCCAGATGGAATTCAAAGAGAAAGAAAAAGGTCTCCGTCGGTTGCAATAGCAGGTACAATCTTTCTCATAAAATCTCAATCTTTTCTTATTTGATTTCGACCCAGTTTCATTGGGAGTTTTCTTTTCCCTTCCAGCGCTCTATCAAATTTCATTACCCAGGTGGAAGACCATGTAGGAAGGGTGTATACAGCAGTTCTAAATGGATTTTTTCCCTATCAGGCGCACATTTGTTGGGATTGCAGCGCGAAATCGTACACATCCTGGTTGTTAAAAGTGCTGGCCTCTTTTGGTTGTCGCTCGAGAGCCTTCAGGCAGTCTTTCGTACCAAGTAGAAGTGATTTGAACAGATATGCCGCCGGGGAGTCAAGCTTAGGACAGAAGAGTCATCCGAGTTAGCAGCAGTATTGAATTTTCTTCGTAGTTTTGATTGACGAATCTTTCGTCATTTGGTAAGTTTACCTAATTCAGCTACTTTCACAGGTACACTAGAAAATAGAGAAATAGCACCAATTTCATCCACCAGAAGGATGCTTCAATAGCACTCTTTATAATTGATGAAGAATTTTCAATTAACATTGCACAGTATCCTTGAACACAGAAATTTCATATTTGTAAGAAGAATGTTTGAGTGATCAATTAACTGTTGAATATTTGATGGTATATTTCATAAAGAGGATTGCTAACTATCAATTAGGAAAAATCACCAAAATTTCATACGTTTAGTATTTTATAACAATTTAATATAGAATTTCTATATAAAAATTTGTACTGTGCTTATTTTTCATTTTTCTTGTAACTTAATTACTCCTTGCACTATTGTGAGTACGTTCGTAACATTTTATCTTTAGAGATCCAGTAAATTATGGGAGTGGTTCAAAAATTAAAATGCAAATACTGTTACTTTTTGCATGCGAATGTTGAAAATTTTAATACTGATAACTTTTTCTTTTATGAATATTTTGTCAGTTAATGTAAAGTTAAAAATGAGATAAATGATTTGATGATCAATATGAATTAATTTTAATTTTTTGTTGTTGTTACTTTTCTAAGTGCATTGAAGAAATAACATACCTCATGAAGTAAATCTCAATTGATATAAAGCAAAATTGCATTGATATGTTAAGAACATTAGGTAAGTAAAATGGTACGCTTCTAATATACAATTTTTTTTAGTTACAAACATCATTAGAAAAGACACGAGACTACACATCATTCAACACAACAAAGAATATTTTTCAAGATGCGGCGTAGCCGCGCTGCGTTTCCTAGTTTGAAGTAATTAGTCAATAATTTATGGATTTCTTTCATGTACTATAGCACTCTTTGTTTTGATGTAATCTGAAAATCCTCGTGCGAGAGAACTATTTGAACATGCAATAGAACAGGTATATTAATTTGATATAAAATCGATTGCTCAAATGATATTTTGGCTATTTTTGAGAGCCATGCCTTTTTTTGTGAACTGGTGTAGAGGTTGAAGGAGATTGTAAACTGCCCCGAGGCGAAGATCTATGCGAATAGAGGTGTGTGATATTTGCTTCTCTCGTCCTTGTGTTTTTTAGCTCTTCTCTTTAATAAATTCTTTAATCCATGTTGTTTTTTTGTTTATTTTCTTATTTTATCTGCACATAAGCATCCAAATTGTATGCCTGACTATGATGCAAGGTTGTTTCCTTTGATGGGAATTAGTCTCTTGTGCCCTACATCTAAAAATAAATAATACAAGCCTTAAAAATGGGAATTAGGTTGACACTGCAGGAGGCATGGTATACAAAATGTTAGGCTTTTAGCATTGTCTTTCTAAGTTGGCATACAGGTAATTGAACTGCTTCTCGAGTGCTTTTCTATTATCTACTAAATTAATTGTAACACCACATAGTGTTAGTACTGAAGAAGAAAAGGGGAACAAAGGCCGATACGAAGGGCCGGACATGGACTTGGCAGCAATGCTAGAAAGGGATGTACTTGACAACTCTTCGGGCGTTAAATAGGATGATGTCGTTGGCCTCAGTGAGGCCAAACGACTCCTTGAAGAAGCTGTCGTTCTGCCCCTATGGATGCCAGAGTACTTTCAGGTTACAGATACTTCCATCCAATGAAACATTTACTGCACATTTATTTGTTGTCGACTATTAGAACCAGTTCTTTGCAGAGGACTGCTCATTAATGAAAAGAAAATTAGCAGCTAATCTGTTGGACATCAGAAAGTAACCTATATCAAAAGTAACAAAGTATACATGTATATCTTAATATATTGAGACAATTAACCCATAAATATATCTGTAGTCAAGAAGAGCGTGTTGCAGAATATGATATTTTTATGATTTTCTTGGCACATAGAAGTGAAACATTTTTCATTTTGGGTTATTGACAAGTTAATCATGAAGCCTTGGATTAACTTGGTTTAAATACAAATTTCAAGCAGCATAAGACTAAAAAAGTCGTATGTGTTTTAAAAATGTGCATGACAGTCTCAGGGTATACGTCGGCCATGGAAAGGGGTTCTTATGTTTGGTCCACCTGGCAATGGGAAAACACTTCTGGCAAAGGCTATTTCCACAGAATATGGCACGACTTTCTTCAATGTTTCATCTGCAACTTTGGCCTCTAAATGCCTAAATGGCGTGGAGAGAGCAAGCGAATGGTGAGGTGCCTGTTTTACCTGGCAAGGGCATATGCGCCAAGCACCATTTTTGTTGATGAGATTGATTCCCTCTGCAATGCTCGAGGGTACAGAAAGATTTTAATCTTTTCACGAAATAGGTTTCTCTTATATATTTTCCTTGTAATGTTTTATCCATTCCATGTAGAGTATCTTTTACGCTGGTATTCCTTCGATTGATTTGCTAATTAAGATTTTCATCATGGCTTTTTTTCAATTATTTATTCAAATTGATTTAAATTTTGCAAATATTTAAATGTTAAGATATTGGAGGAATAGTCTGGAAACTTAATTGCAATATGATACATTTTGATTTGCAACTGTTGAGTTTGCTCGCAAAAATGAGGAACAGATAATCATGCATATAGAAGCATCTTCGGGTCCTCTCAAGTACATAATCATGCATCATTTTTCTTTTATTTCTTTTTCTTTTTTCTTACAAGGAGATATGCCAAACTTGTCCCCTATGGTTTTTCTACTCTCTCTTCTTCTTGAGGATTTGATAACTTTGATAATTTGTTTTGAGTGCCATGATGCTGATTGAGGTGTTTATAGCCTTGAAGAATGAAACTAAAATAGAGGAGCAAGACAGAATCACAATAATACAAATTGGTGAATTCTGAAATTGAATGCTTGTTGACGGAAGGAACTGAAATAGAGGAGCAAGACGAGGCATGATATCAACGTTTATCTCCTTGTGTAATAAATAGCTATGCTAGCTTTAATGAAGTGTCTAAATGAGCTCAAATTGGAATATCTTAAAACAACTTGTAGTTGATTGTAAGGAGATACTTTGAATGTTTATTTTATTAGAGATGCATATTTTATTTGTTATGCTTCTTAATATGAATGCTAAAATATATCTATTTTTTCAATTATTCTCATTTAGATACATGTATAAACCTATCTAGCAAGAAAGTCTCACATGTGCAAGTGAGATTTTTTTTTTAAATTAAAGAGCCTTGATATAGAGGAGATTTGTGTACGTATGCTTCAATATATAATTTTGGATATTTTTATAGAGCCATGTAAATATTTTAGTGTTGTATTGAACACCATACAACTCATAATCCAAAATTGTTCCATCCTTAATCGCCCCAACCAACAACTAACAAATTTTATTCATAATAATCGCAAATTCATAATAATCAACGATATTGTTAAAAATCTTGTTCTTCGTCATGTGTCATATATCTTGCGGCTAGCGTCCTGCACCATGTATCATGTGTCATGCCTCATGCGTCATGCGTCTTCCATCAAGCGTCATGCGTCTTGCGTCATGCGTCTAGCATCATGCGTCTTGTGTCATGTGTCTTACTCATGCGTTCGCTAACCGCTGTCCGCTCCCCATTCCCCGCTCCTACACCCCGCTCCGCGCACCCCGCTACACGCTCCACGCTCCTCGATGCATCCTGCTCCAAGCACCACGCTGCCTGCTTTCCGCTCCACGCACCACGTTGTCCCCGCTGCCCGCTCCATGCTCCATGCTCCATGCTTTCAGAATATTAAAAATTTTACTAAATTTGATTGCTAAACAAGGCAAACTAAATAAAATACTATCTTAGGTTTACGTTCGGCAATATTTATTTTTTCAATTTAAAAAACTTTAATAAATTTTGTTTTCGTCTACATTATTTCTCCTGCTCCAAGCCGCATGACACCGCTCTACCGCTAAACGTTGCATGACAACGGATGACGCTAGATGACGTTGTTGCAGGCCGCATAATGCCACTCAGCTACTTCACGCTTCAAGCTCCAAGTGGCATGACACCGCTGCAATCTGCATGACACCGCTCTGCCGTTGCATGCTGCAAGACGCCGCTCCACCGCTTTACGCCTCACGTCGCATGACGTGCATGACGCTACTTTGCCGCTGCAAGGTGCTTCACACTTCACGCTCCAATCTGCATGACGTCAGTCCGCTGCTTCACGCTTCACGAAAAAAGTTGCATGACATCACTGCATGCCGCATGACGTCGCTCCAC
The DNA here is from genome assembly GCA_964058865.1 of Eleocharis quinqueflora. Classification (NCBI taxonomy): domain Eukaryota; kingdom Viridiplantae; phylum Streptophyta; class Magnoliopsida; order Poales; family Cyperaceae; genus Eleocharis; species Eleocharis quinqueflora. The sequence continues at coordinate 21,820 of CAXKVX010004688.1, forward strand.
CACTCGCTCTGCTGCTTCATGCTCCAAGTCACATGACGCCGCTCCGTTGCTTTATGAAAAAATAATGTAGTAAATTTTATTTTCTACTACATAATTTCATCTCGTTGCTATGCACTGACACGATTACTAGTACTCTAAAAGTACTCTTAATCAAAATTCTAAATTTGTCAAGTGCTCAACACATTAAATGCTGACACGTTACCACGTAACATGCAAGTGTACAAAAACACTAGAATTCTGTATCTCAACCATACTTGTAATAGCTTCCAGACCAGTCTACTAATTCACTGTTAGCTATACGCAATCAATAAGAGAAACTGGAAAATACAAAAAAATGTACTAAATCTGGATATCAAATTTTGAAATATATATAATTATAAAAATTAGCTTGTCACATTTTGTGACCTTAAATCCCGGTGGTACTGAAACCCTCAAACAATGTAATTTATATTTGTAAGAAAAAAAGAAAAGGTTTTATAAAAAATTGTCCACAATCATTTTCTTCAATTCCTCTAGTCTCTGTATTACTTTCGGCTGCAACATGTCTCTGGCTTCTCTCGTAACACTGTCTCGTCTACATGAATTGAAAGCATCTATAATTGTCTTTGCTGACTCGTACAGGGCCTCTGGTGTACTGCATAAAACAACATATGTCTTCAATATTTAACTTGAATTAAAATGGGAAAAGAGAAGTTTTTCTGTCTTTTTTTTTCTTTTGGAAAGCTGAAAGGAAGATGAACAAAGATAACACACGTCCAAATGTAGTCAAATTCATCTGTTTGATATTCAAGAGAAGGGGTAAATGCGTCATTCAGTGCAGCAAGCCTTTCTTCCGGGTCCTCCATTGTAAGAATGCATTTAAGTAATCTTATATCCTTCGGTATCATTTCCTGTATGCTGGCAAGTCCACCCATGTAAAGATCATACATTGAATCCACTGCCTGTGAGGAAAAAACATATATTTAAAAAAAGCATTCAGCTTATTAAAATTCTGGTTATCGCCGACAAGTTGCAGTGGAGAATTTCACTACCACACAAGCCAAGTCAGCTATTATGTAATATTACTAATATAGCTGCTATTGGTCCAGTACCAGCTGGTAGTTTAAATTTGCTCTCTGCTTATGTTGTTGATTAGTATTCAGCGTCTAAAATTGCCTTTAAACTGCTCAAGGGAGACAAACAATTGAACTTCAGTGCCATATATAATATATCTGGTCAGCGGTCCAATACTAACGCATACTCATCGCTGTCATGTTGGCAAATACCATCTAATCTTATCATCGAAATTGTTCAAAACCAAGAAATTTTACCAAGCACATTTCCTTTTATAGTTTTGTTCCTTCTTTTATAAAAATCCCAGCCTATTTCCTGGTCCGGTTCAGTGGTATCACTAGATCTGGTATAAACCAGACTACACAACACCCCACCTAAACAAACACATTTTGAAATGTGACCAGTGCAAACTTCATCAGAGTCAGACTAACGTCCAAGCTGAAACAATAGCCCACTATCGGGTGTTATCCAACCCAAGCAACCAAAACCCGACTTACCCATAAACTTAACTCTGAGCATCCTAGTCTGAACCAACCCAAAACTTGCAATTGCAACTTGATCTTGTTGTGATGATAACTGAAATTAATTCACCAACCCAAAACTTGAACCAACATTAAACCAAACCTACAAGAGACGAAACATTAAATCATTTGAAATGAATATATTGAAACGAGAGAACAACACAAGCAGAAACCCCTGGATGAACTCAACAACACACATTCTGACCCAACCCATCCATTAGCTGATTAGCATACCAGCGAGGTCCAGTATACAGTACCAGTAAAAAAGGCAGTAGTATAGTATAACACAAGCTCTAGCCTTACCTCCTCCTTCGTCAGAGTAGTCTCTTTGGCATCTGACCAAGCTTTAGTGAGCATCATTGAAGGGAAGGAATCTAGCTGGTTCTTCATAGCAAGATCGTCTATCTTGTTGGATGCAATATCTCGAGTGGGTGAGAAAATCATGTCATTAAATTTTGCCACAGCAGCATCCATATCATCCGTTCTTCCTAGTGCATTGTCATATGATTGCACTGCAGCTAGGCATTCCTTCCCCAGATTTATCAAATCTGGAGAGAGATCGTACATTTGTTAATTGCATTGGCATAACTGAGAGAGGTTTAATACCGCAATTTCAACAGAAATAATATATTCTTGAAAGATTGAAATGCCAACTCAACAATTCCATACAACAAAAAAAAACTTTTTCACATCTAATGCTCAGAGAAAAGCAGCACGTTTTAGGCAGTCACACAATTTACTGTACTAGCATATAGTATTCAAACTGTCTAAACTTTGCAATTAACAACAAAACTTATAGATTATTTAAAAAAACGACCAATTGTCACTCAAAATAAGGTTAAGTAGAGCAAGAATTAACAACATAGCCAACAAATTCTATTAATCAAACAAAACAAATGTCATGAGAACTAAGATCATACCCAAAACACAATCTTCTTGGCTTCATTTAAATTTAATTTGAGCTTAGGAACAAAAAAATACATTGCAATACATCTCCACTGCTCTAACCTAACAGCTTAGGTGTTCACAGTAAACATGTAAACAGAATGCCGGAACTTGTTGCAAACAGAAGAAAAGGTTGGTGCATTTTGCAAATATAATAATTCAGGATTCAGTGTAGTCATCAACTTACAGAGGTGAAGGCAAAAAAACTTATATGGGTCTCAATATTATAAATCTCTACTTTACAAATTATAATCATAACTTAATTACATCACTTTTCTTACTATTTGGGTCAATATGTAAACTTTTTCCAAATAGTATGGGGGTCAATTATGAAGGCATCTGTCAGCACAGACCTAAAAAAATGAATAAGTCACACCTAAATGGTTAGGCATTTCATACCATTTCTTTCCTCTGGATTCTCATAATATGATTGAGCCACATCCCGAACATGCACGAAAAATTCCTCTGTGAAGTCCTTTCTTCGTCTATTCACAACTGCCCTAATTTCAGATGGATCCCTTTTAACAACTTCAAGAAGATCATTATGCCTTTTTACATCATCATCAACCTGAAAAGATAACTGAGCTTACAAGTGTTCTCCGGTGGGAAAAAACATGCTAGTACTAAAGAGGATCTCACCTCTTTAAATTTCCTGCTAAGCCGAAGGATCTTATGCTTCATTCCTGGATCACTCTCAGCATCAGCTCTCTCTTGACACCTCTTGTAGAAATGGGGACCAAGATCACACCAGTCCCGACTGAAAGCCAAAAGTTTCCTCCAGTCTGCTGGATTAGGCTTGTCTACCAGAAAAATCTGACCATAAATTATAAATTGAGCAAAAAAGAAAAATGACTCGAGTGTTGCAAACAATGGTCTAGATATTATGTTCTAAATTATTCGGATTTCGCATTAAGTTAGATTTTACCTCAATTAGCTTGTCACACACTCTAAGCATCTTCAACTCATATGTTTCATCATTATCCTCAACCTCCTTTTCTTTTGATTCGCTGATGCCATGAAAGGAAGTTTCATTCTCTGTCGAACCATATGTTGATACTTCCGGAAAATCACTGCTAATTACTGGCACATTTCCAATTACCGCAAGAGATGGAAAGCATGATTGGATCGAACCATGCTGTAACTGTAACCGACCTAAAAATAACAAATTTACAAGATCATAAATGGATTCTTTTTACTAAATAACTTCGCATATGAATTATGCATGAAGCAAACAAATACGAACACGAGTCACCTCTTAAACGAAGGGAATGGGAAAAGGTTACTTTCCGGGGTAGAGAGAGAAGGGAAGTGTCAAAGAGACTTCTTAAAGGTCGCAAGACGAGAGAGCACACCGTCTCCATAGCCAATTTGTGTGAGAAATCTCCGATAAGCAACTTCAGCGAATTATAGCGTAGGGTTTTAAGTAAACTGTTATTTTTCCTTTTTTTCCTGTTGGTGAAGCCCGGCGAGAGAGAGACCGCAAATTAGAGAAACTGAGGAAGGCTTTGACTAGATGCCTGTATTGGGCTTTTTTAGATCTTTTTAAGCCCAAGTAAAATAGACCTACTGATTTATTGGGAAATGACATATTTTGGGCTTTTAATCCAATGGATAGATCATACATGTATCAATTAGAAATTCAATGCTCTCTTAATATTTCAGTACATGTTTTTCTTTCATGAATGTACTGTTTTTACTTTAGACAATATCAAAATCAGCCGATCTTTGATAAATGATGAAAATATTTTGAGCTTGTTAAGAGCTTCAATTTCTCCACCAATTCCGTTCGACTCTGAAATAGTTCAGTCGACTTTGAATTGTCTGCACTTCAATTGTAACTTGTGAGTCATCCACAACAATAGAAACTATATCATTTTAAATTACACGGGTAAACCATGAAAATGTAAGTTACACACTTTTATTATGAAAAATATAGGAGCCTAATAACTAATAGCATTTACAACAACAACAACAACAAAGCCTTTATTCCCAAATAACTAATAGCATTTATTAAAAAAAATGTAGCATCAAATTAAACGTACTTATATATTTTCAATTAAAAATACGAAAATCAAATATTAATCGGTCATTGAATAAGAGACAAACAGGTAAATTTAGAATTAAGATTTTACTAAATTTCCCCTTTTTTAAGTGTTAAAATTTGCTAAATTTAAGAATAAAAAAGGCGCATCAGAGATTGATAATATGGACATGAATGTCAGGGAGTGTATTTTTTTCTGGTGAAAAAATACTAAAAAGAACAATGCAGAACAATTATCAATTCAACAATCTTTTCATTCGTCCTTAAACAATGGCCCCATCCAACGTCTCAGAGCCTACCAAAAGAATTTTGAAGGAGCCCACTGGTTAGTATGCTGGAAGAAGGAAAAAAAACACACAAAGTTTGATACAGCCAAAGGATAGTTAGTGGTAGTTGTTCTTTAGAAAAGGATCGAAATCATCAAACTGCCCAATGAAGACTTTTTCCTGTTATCTGGTATCTCTGAGCTTTTCATTCTTTTTTAATTGATACAAAAAGGCATCAGTTTTGCAGCCTTGGAAGGGAACCCTATCCAACTTTCTCTAAAGGCAACATAAGTTACAACCACCACCACACAACCCGGGACCAGTGGTAAGACACTAGAACTCGGAAAAACACAAAGGTACAACGAATTTTTACAAAAGGGGTCCGTGAGCCGCCATTCTAACATCACCAAAATCTACGAATTGAAGAGAATGGGGATGCAGGCACCAGACTCCTGGCTTGGATTGTCCTTCCAGATGCGGCCAGTGACACGCAACTTCAGTTCCTTGCGGTCCCCACCAGAGAAGAAGAGCGCCATGTTTCTCTGGATTATGAGGCCGTCATGACTGTCCCGAACTTTCCTATGGCTGTCTCGGATGCTTCGAGGGGTGCCTTCCCAAATCATTCGCCGGCTGCTGGCCCCGACCTCGAGGCTATAGCTGTAGGTCTTTGCCTCGATCTCATCACCCATGAAACGGATGAATCCCATGTAGACTGGAGCCTGTCCGAGCAAAAAGGCCTCAAAGTGCAGACAGAAATAGTGTCCGAAACAATGGAAAACCTGCCAATGGGTAGAAAGGTTAGTTGATTGAGAAAATGTTATTCTGAAAAGCTGATCTAGGCATAATAAAGATCCAACACATATCATGATTTTTGTTGTAAATTATAATAGAAATGTATATTTTTTTAGTACATGGAGAAGCTCTACAGTGTCAATGGGTTTGGAAACCAATTACCCAACTTCTTGTATCCATTTCAAATTTCAAGAGAATTAAATATACCTGACTTAATTGGCAGAAAAATATGAAGGTGAAACAAAATAAAATAAAATAAAAAACAAGCACCTTAAATTAATATAACAAAGCTAAGACAGATGAAACAAAATAACATAAAATGCATGTATTTCTGAACTCAACCAGAACAGAACAACATTCTACTGGTACAGGTACTCCTGATCGGCACAGTACTGGTATTATATGATTCTGCTACATACTTCTAAATTTCCAGAGTTAAATAAAGCAACTGGGTGAACTAAACCAAAGAAGCAGACATCGCAAAAAGATACCCACATCTAAATTATGCAATCTATAGCAAATATTGAGTTCAAGTGTTTCAGTAATACTCACTGTCAACATCCAGGTGGCATTCTCGACATCTCGCGGATTAGACTTCACATAACGATGGTTGAATGTGGAACCAGCATGCATATCAACCCTATGATCATCTCTCAGATGCATGACAAGCTTGGCTATATCCCCAGTCACAGAGCAATCGGACCCAGAATAAGGGCAGCAAAATGGACGGTACCTGCACTGGCACTCGTGTTTGGGTTTGCTGAAATAAGGAAATATCTCAGGGCAGCCGAGGGCAGCATACTTGCACGGCAATTCGAGCGACTCTGCCACTTTTTCCAAGGCCAGGCACCTGATGTCGCCGAGCTCCTGCCGACAAGTTGGGCACCGGTT
>CAXKVX010004690.1:0-14953 GCA_964058865.1 Eleocharis quinqueflora
TTGCGCGGCAGAAGAATTGCTTCCAATCAAGTTGTGGGGAAGCAATTCTTCTGCCGCGCAGTAGTGATGAGTGGTTCAGATTTTCTACGTTATAGACTACGGTCGGCTCATATTTAATTCATGAGATTTGATATTATAAAATTTAATTCATACGAATATCGATGCAAATTAAAATTTGTCGTCTAACACGTACAGTATTTTTATTGCGCGATATAAAAAGTCATTCCAAATAGTGGTGCCTAACTTGCTTCTTTCTACACCTAGTAAATATTCCCCCTCTCTACTACTCGACTCTATAAATTCGCGCCAATCTCTTTCTTTCCGTTAACATCTCAAATCCTCTCTGAAATCTAAACCCATTTCTCTTCGAAATCAACACACAGCTCCAGTACACTTCCTTCCCACTTAATCAATCAATCTAGCCATGGCACAACAAACGATCGAGAGTCACAGAGAAGGCGCGGAGGTGTACACGGGACACGATCTGTGCATGAAGAAGTCGATCGAGCTCCTTGACGAACTTCACCTGCCACGTGGCCTCCTCCCCTTGACTGACATGGAGGAGGTCGGGTACAACCGATCGACGGGGTTCGTGTGGCTCAAGCAAAAGAAGGAAACGACGCACAACTTCAAGAAAATCGGGAGGAACGTGTGGTACGCGAAGGAGGTCACCGCCTTTGTTGAAGAGAAGAAGATGAAGCGCCTGACAGGTGTCAAGGCGAAGGAGCTCCTGATCTGGCTCACACTCACCTCCATGGCCATAGAAGATCCCGAGGAGAAGAAGCTCACCTTTAACACCCCGACTGGGATCGGAAGAACCTTCCCTGTCTCCGCCTTTGATTTGGAGCAGTAAGATCGACCGTCGGATTTGATTTGGGGTTGGGGTTAATTTCGGGATTTCACGGGGTTGTTTCGTAATTATGTTTCTCTTTTCTTATATATCGAAATCAATAATGCTAGTTTTTCTTCATAAATATGTATGTTACCATAAAAAAAATATATATATATGTATGTGCCTTTTGTTATGTGATGTTTAATGCAGAAAATTTGCAAGCAAGATGTTTAATACACATTACACTATTTGTTTATTTCTCCCACACTTCTTGTAATTTATTTTTGTTGGGTGAGTATCAGAGTATGGGCCCGCATGTCAGGCATGTACGACATGAAAATTCAGAACTTACATGAAACTGACAAAGCGAATTAAATGTTCAGAACCAGATCTCAGTGACTCAGTGTCATGCCATGCTGATAAGTGATACCATACAAAGCGTCCATACTACGCGCCGCTGCAAACCATAGACTAATTAATGCATTGTGCAATTCATGGCCTGACATTTTCTGCTTTGTAGAATGTTCGGAATTCTTTCTTTTTTTGACTGAAGAATTCTTTCTTTTTTGTTATTTGTTTGAGATAATTGGGGAAAAAAATTGAAACTTCTGCAAAATCGATTAACAACTCTATCTATGACTGTGATGGGTATGTGTTGTCAATAGGGATATGCCATAAGGCTCCGGTTTCCAGCCCGGTCTCTGTAAAGTTTCTGTCAGATTCGGTTTTGATTCAGTCCTTATTAAGATTTTGAAATAGTCAGGTCTTATAAGGACCGGACCTTATTTCAAAAATGCAGGCCCCTATTAACTCGGCCCTTTCAAGCTCCGACCTCATCTGGCTCTGATTCGGCCCTCTGCAACTCTTAACCACGTCAGCCCCTCAAACCCTTATCAACCCTTTAACAATTAAAAATAAATAAAAAATAGACCAAAATTCTTATTATCCGGTCCTGATCCGGCCTTTTGCAACTCCGAGGGCCTGATAAGGGCCGGACCTATTTTCTTAGAACAAAGCACTTATTATTCGGTCCCTATTAAGTCCTCTTTAGACTCGACCCTTTCGTAGGCCCTCTAGATCCGACCCTTCTAAAGTCCGACCCGGTTCTTTAGATTTTCCCTAGTTGTCAATTTCTATCTCCCAAAAAAAACATTTGTTATTTGTGTCAGAAGAACGTGAACAAATAGTGATGACAAAAATAATTGGTCAATCAAAATTAGTAGCTATGGGAAACATGGTTCGTTAATCATGGTTCTGTTCGATTGATGGATCTGAGAAAGCAATAATCAGAACTTGAAGGCGCGCAGATCCGCAGCAGATGTATTATCTAAAAGGCACCAATGAAACGAAAGTGCTAATTTTAAGCATTTAATTGGGTTTACTGTTTACAAATTACAACATGAATGGGATGGGACCTACAATATAATGTAGAAGGGATCCCTCCTCAATGTAGAATATTAGGATATTAATAAATTGATATTTAATGTGAGCTTTTCAATTTATGTTAAATTAATAACTAAATCGTTAAATATTTTTTTATAACATGCATATATTTTTTGGAATTTATATTTTATTTTTGTAAACATCAAGAGAGGGTTAAATTGCTAATTTTGTCCATTGATTATGTTAGCTTTTGATGAATACCAAAATAATTTTGAAATTATACTTTTTTGCACGTATATAGTACGAGACCATGGCTACAATGCTTTATAAAACATCAAGAAAGTGATATTTTGCCTTCGTGTCTTAAATTTCAAAGCCCAAATTACAAATCAAACCATAGAACTTATCTTTATATTAAAATATCATTAGAGACCGAATTTTCTATTTTTTTTATGTTTTTACTATTTTTTAAAGAGGTGAAAAGCATTCATATCAAATGTTAAAAATCATTAGATTAAATTTTGTCTCCAAAGAATTTTGATGTGAAGAACAAGTTCTACAGTTTCAATCGATCATTTGGATTTTGAAATTAGAGATGCGAAGAAGAAATATTGCTTGCTTAGTGCTTTGTGAAGTATAGTGATGATGCTCAATTAATTTAATTATTATGTTATTTCAGAGTTTAAACGATGACTATTTGAGATTTAATTTTATTGGTACTGATGTGACATCAATGATCAACATAGAATTTATTCTCTATGCAGAATTATAGCATCTTCATTTGTGAAACTTTTGAAATTTCTAAATCATTGCCACATCAATTTTAGAAATTTAATTTTTTTTAGTTTCTAAACTCTCCATCCCTAAAACTTCAAAGTTAGAGTTTCTAAATTGCCACGTCAGCAAATATTACCAATATCATGAGAGACGAATCAATTTTAGCCAATGAATAAGTCACGTCACAGTTTATAAACTCTAAAGTATAGTTGCTAAATAAGAAACTCTCGAGCAAAATTTCTGAATAAGAAACTAATTTACATTCCTGAAACTCATTTAGAAACTGCCACGTCATATTAGAAACTCCAAAAGTTTCAAGAATGGAGATGCTCTTAGGCAACAAGACAAAAATTTGCTAAAATGCAAAAGAATCTGTAAGCATGTCCAAGAATAACCTTTTTTAGTTTAAGTTCAACTAAAATGACATCCACTAACCAAACACATTTTAAAATATTTTCAAGATGTCAAGATTGATAATGAAACTCAGAATATGCTCAACAAATTAAAACTTTTAAGGGAATACAGGGAGGAGGGGATGAGAAGAAGATTTTGTTCTTCAAATCTGGGGAAAAATAGAAGGAGAAGCTTATTGATGTTTCTTTTTCTTTTTTTTTTTTCTCTAGTCTCTCCTTTATTTTCCTTTATTTTTCTTATAAATCTCGATTTTGTGAAACAAACAAATTAAAGTCAAATAAATTGGTCATCTCTACTCTCCCTTCTCTGCCTCTTTCTGGGTTGCAGAAGAGGATAGGTGAGAATTTTGTGATCCAATAGTAAATAAATTATTTATATCATTATTATATATCTAAGTATATAATAATTATTACAAAAATAAATGAACATTTGTTATAATGTGTTACAACAGGTTCTTCATTTGTTGTAACAATAGCAATCCTCCGGTCAAATGTTGAAATAATTATAATTTATTAGAATATTTTCATCCCACTTATAAATGACTGACAATTGTTGACATGGCACATACAATTACAATTTAGCTCTTATTAATTTAGTTTTTTTTGTTAAATAAATTAGTCTATTTAAAATGTCATGCCAACCTTTTACAAAGTGATATGAGCACTTCATCATTTTACTTGAAATTTATTTCCAAAACTAAAAAAGTTATCACATCAGTAAATTAAAATTTGTAAATTAGAAAAATTGGAGTAGAAGCGTTCTAAACTAATATAAAAAACATTGTTTACTTGTGAAAAATAAATTTATTTTGCAATTACAGGCAAGGTAGTTATATTAATTCGAGTAAAATTGGACCTTTTACCTTTAGTTATAAAAATGCACCTCTTGGTCAAGAGTGTAAGTTCCATTGTCACGTATCGTCAGTTTTTGGTAAGATATATATAATATAAGCTTTTACGCTAAAGATTATAGATTCGATACTCGCTATTTACTGCTGAAGTGATTTAAGAAATTTAATTTTAATATTACCAAAAATAAAAAGATGAAGATGGGTAGTATAAACCAAGTAACCAAATCTGATGCTCGTATATTCTTTCTCGTCTTCTATTAGTTTCGATCTGAATCGTTTAAAATTCATCTAACGATCAAAATATTTGTTCCTGAATTAAATCACAACCGTCTGTGATGATCGATCGATTCATGACGGTGGTATCGAAGCAAGCACGATCCGGCAGATTCGGATCCATAAACCAATGGCCTGTTAACCTCATTTAATTTATCCTGAATTCCTGATGTAGACGTGGGAAAACTCAAAACAGTGTCCAGGATATTTATGACAAACCGGTGATAGGTACTAGTTAGTAGTTACGACCGAACACAGTGACGTGTATGGGTCTAGTTTTAAATTGTGACAAGTATATAACTCAGACAGAATGAGGATAGATTCCATATTAGATGGATGTTAACAAACAGGGCATTTGGTCTAGTGGTATGATTCTCGCTTTGGGTGCGAGAGGTCCCGAGTTCGATTCTCGGAATGCCCCCAGTAATTTTTGAACCTGTTTTAAGGATGAGCATAGCTTGGTTTATTTACGTCGCAAATAGTTAACTTGTTGGCATTTATATCGAACTCGGCATTGTGTAAGCACTCAAAATCTAAATTTATCCAGACTGTTAAAATTTACGAAAGGTCTTTTTCTTTAGCTGTATACTAAGTTGAGATTTTGGACATCAAATTGACATTTCACAAGTAGCAATTATTTTCGCTGGCACTTTTAAGTTTGAATGGTTTATACGAAGTGTAACATTTTACACACATCCAGTTAATACTCTCTTTTTTTGGATAAAAGCATCTCCAAATTAGAGAGCCGGCTTTCCATTAAAAGATGAAAGCAACAAATACAAAATAGTCTATGACAGTTGTGGTACAAGAGAATTGTACCGGTACCATCATAATAGCAAAAAAAAAAAAAAAAGAACGAAAATCCAAAAATATTTACAAACTAGTCTACTCCATATGTGACAATATAAGCACACATTACTACTAAAAACATTGCATCTTTTATTTGAAGTATCAGCATAGCCATTTGTCCATTCCTCTTCTTTTGGTAGATGTCCTCCTCTAGTCAAGCAAGTCCTCATCCTCTTGACTGTTGCTACTATCCCCATTATGCACCACTTCAATTTCTTGCTGAGGAAGAGTATATGCACTAGATGGTTGCTGCCTAAGGTGCACCCTATAGGCACCACCTGTCCAGTATTTATATAAATGCCTAATTATCCCATATAATGTCCCTTCTGTTTTTAAATTTTTATTTTGAAAAATTATTTCATTTCTTTCAATCCAAATTGACCATACAAATGCAGCTAAAATATTTCCCCATTTTTGCATATCTTCAGTTTTCATATCTAATATTTGATTCCATATTTCCTGAATAGAGCTCATGTTTATTGTCATTCCATCTACCTCATTATATTTAACCATTTGCCATACTCGTTGACTATAATTACATTGTAAAAATAAATGATTGACAGTTTCAATATCAGTTTTACATAACACACACTGGGGATGTACATTTATATTTCTTTTTGCTAAGTTATCCTTTGTTAAAATCCTATTATTTAAAACCAGCCAAAGAAATAACTTGAATTTTAAAGGAGTATTGAGACTCCATATTGATTTTTTTATGTTTATTGTGATACCTCCTGAGTTCAAAAATGTGTACATTGAATTTACAGAATAAATACCATTACTTTCTAACTGCCAAATAGATGAATCCCTATTTTCTGAAAAATGTATATTCTGTAAAATTATGTGTATACAATTTTTTTGAGTTCTCATTTCCTGATTACAACCTCTTGTTAAATTTAATTGTATTGTTCCTTTATTCCAAATTTTATCCAATGTGTTGTGTTCAACTTTTGTCTTGTGAAAAACTAAAGGAAATTGAATTTTTAATGCACAATTTCCATACCAAATATCATGCCAGAAATCTATACTATTCCCATTACCAACTATCCTTTTGTTATTTATTCGCACAAAATTTGCATATATACTAACACCTATCCAGAAATATGAAGCATTGTTACTAAACTTATTGTATTTAGCAATGATTATTTTTTTCCATAAATTATTGTGAGGTTGGAACAGGAACAACCATGCCCATTTGCAAATTAATGCTATATTCATTTGTGATAATTGTAAAATACTCCAACCTCCTAATTCTTTTTTTCTACAGAGTTTATCCCATCTAACTAGGCTTAGCTTTTTCTTCCTATTTGTAATTCCCTTCCCTGACCACATGAAATTTCTTCTAATTTTATCAATTCTTTTTTCTACCCATTTTGGCATTCTATAAATAGATATGTAATAGAGAGGTATAGATGAAAGTACAAAATTTATTAAAATTAATTTCCCCCTAGTGATAACATTTTCCCTCTCCATGATGATAATTTGTTTGATATTTTGTCTATCAATTTTTGCCAATCTTGTGTATTAGGTTTTTTCCAATGCAGAGACTGCCCCAAGTATTTGATAGGAAGCTTTCCTATTCTACAACCAAGTATATTTGCATAATATTTAACCTCATGATTTTCAATATTTAATGGAATAACTTCTGTTTTATTGTAGTTTATTTTTAAACCAGTTAAACCCTCAAAAGTTTTTAGTAACTATTTTAAATTTTGTATCATATTTGCATTAGCTTGAATGAAAATTAAAGTATCATCAGCATATTGGAGATGCATTATTTTATTATTATCTATAACTGGTCCTAACCCTTTAAAGTGTTGGTGATCTATACCCTTGTTTATTAGTTTAGTTAAACTATCTGCTGCAAGGATAAATAAATAAGTTGAAATAGGATCCCCTTGTCTCCCCTTGTCTCAATCCCTTTGTACATTCGAAATATGATCCTATTTTACCATTAAGCATAACTGCACTGTGCCCTTTAGATAATGTTTGTTTAATCCAAAATATCCATTGATCACTAAATCCTCTATCTTTCATAATTTGGAATAAGTAATCCCAACTAATATTATCAAATGCTTTTTTAAAATCAATTTTTACCATTATACCCTTTTCTTTTGTTTTATGCACATTATGTAAAATCTCATGAGCTGATACTATACTTTCTAGTATATTTCTCCCTTTCAAAAATGCACTTTGATTATGACTAATTATTCTTTGCAACACTTGACTTATTCTATTTGCTAACACCTTGGTAAATATTCTAAAACTACAATTTATCAGACTAATTGGCCTGTAATCAGTTAATTGGCATGCTTCTTTTATTTTAGGTGCTAGTATTATTACAGCTCTATTTAATTTGGATAGATCCAATTTGTTGTGGTGAAAATCTATAAACATAGTATATAAATCATTTTTTATTATTTCCCAACATTTTTGATAGAAGCCTATTGAGAAACCATCTGGACCAGGTGCTTTCTTTGGATCCATATTCATCACTGCTTGATGAATCTCCTCCATTGTAAATGGTTTAATAAGTTCTTCATTTTCAATATCAGTGACTTTTTCATGTGATTCCCAAACTGTATGATCAAGTTCTGCCCATAAATCCTCTTTTCTTCCTAGTAAACATTTATAGTGTTGATATATATATTTAGCCATTATATCCTTATCATTTATTTCTTTGTCTTCAATAAAAAGTGATGTAATTATGTTTCTTTGTTTTTGATAAGTAGCAATCCTATGAAAATATTTAGTGTTAGCATCACCCTCTTTCATCCATTTTTCTTTAGCTCTTTGATGCCAATATGTAGCTTCTAGATTATGTAATATATATAAATCATTTTGTACTGTAGCATAATTATCTAATTCTATTTCTGTGAATTCTCTTTGTTCTGCCAGAATTTCAAACTCATTTAGTTTATTTATAGTATCATTTTTTTTATCTTTTATTTCTTTTCTAATATTTGCACTCCATCCCTTTAATTTTTGCCTTATATTATCCATCTTTAATTTCCAATCCTTTCCTTTATTTATTCCTAGATTTATATGTGACCACCATACTACCATTTTTGAATAAAAGTCTTCCTGCTCACTCCAAATATTTTCAAACCTAAATACATACCTATTAATGTAATTATGTGATCCAAATTCTAAACAAATTGCATTATGATCAGATAATTGTTTACATAATGCATAAGAATATGTATTAGGATAATATTGTAGCCAATCTGAATTTAAGAAGTATCTATCCAAACATGCTCTTTGAGTACTATTGCCTCCTCTATGCCAAGTAAATTTTCTATTATTACATCTATATTCTATTAAATCTGTGTCTTCAACCCATTTGTTAAAATTAGCCATATTTTGTTTTATATATGAGACTCCTTTTTTTTCACTTCTATCCCTAATTGCATTAAAATCACCTCCTATGATCCATGGTAAGTTTATTAAATGGCCTAAAAATTTTAATTCACTCCAGAACTCAAGTTTGTTATTATTTGATGCAGGACAATATACTGAAGTGATAGCTAATGTATTATTGTCTGACCTATTTTTTGGTTATAACAGTAATTGTGTGATTGCCTATTAACCAATTCAGTATGACAAATTTGGTTTCATTTATACCAAATAATATTCCCCCTGCTGTGCCCTTAGCTTTTAACATATTCAAAGTGTGCTGAGTACTAATTTGATTTAGGAATCTTTGAGTTACTACTTCTTTTTTACTTTCTTGAAGCCCTATTATGTCAATTTTTTCTTTTATAATGACATCTTTAACCATTTGTCTTTTTTCTATTTTCCCTAATCCCCTTACATTCCAATTTAGGATTTTAATCATTTAAAACAATTATGTCCCTATTGCTGTATTGATGTCTGTATTTCATACAGAACTGCACCATATTCTCTAATGTTTTCCCCATCATTACATATTCTTGTTCTCTAAGTTCACTTATAAAGTCTAAACAATTTGTGTTTTTATGTAAAATATTAATGCCCCACTCTGAAATAAGGTACCAACTTTATCATCAGAGTATGAGAGTTGAGAAAGAATTTTACCAAAAGCTTTCAGCATTGCTTGATGCTTGATTGAGCTTCTTCTAAGTGATGCACCATTAGGAGGAGGCTTACTTGCCTTCCACTGCACAATCTGAGTTTCCTTTGCTGTTGCCTGACTTGAAACTCCAGGAAAAAAAGCTCTGGCTGCTACTGCCTGACTTGAATCTCCTGGACCTTCTTTGAGATTCTGCATCATCTCTTGCTGCTGCAGCTGGGCTTTGTACTTCTTCAATTGCTGCCTAAGCAGCTTGTTCTCCACTCTTGCTTCTTCCACTTCATCCACAGGATCTTCTTCAAATAAAACTACCTCTTTTCCTTTGCTGAAGTAGTTAGTTTCTGCTGGGTTTGTGTCAAGTTGAGAAGGGTTTTGGATAGGATCATGAATAGCTTGAGAGCTGAATTGGCTTCTGATTCCAGGGGCTATTGAAGGCACATTGCTAATTGGAGCTATCAGGCTAGTTTTTGGCAGAGATGAGAAAGGTTTTGGCATTGCTATCAAAGGATCTGAGACTTGCTTTGCTGTTACACCCCCATACTTTGCAATTTTTTCTTTTGCATCCATTTGTTGTCTCATTTTTGTCATGGCTGTTATTACTTCTTGAGGCATCCAATTGGTAACCGGGCTAGAATGGGATGTTTTTATTTCAATGTCCAATTTAACCAAATCGAAATTTCCATTTGGTCTATGAACCCTAAAGAACAGGTAAGGTGGTACCAGATCATAATCCCCTACTAAAACCTTGATTCTTGCCCATCGAAGATCATCCCCAGTGAATGTATTTTGGTCCCAATCACTCAATGAGCCAAAAACTGACACTATTTTGTTTAATGTATGAAGATCTCGCATATCGTAAGGGATTTTGTGTAATCTAATCCATACCTCTTTAGGCATGACAGTGTGAAAAAGTTCAGTAAAATTCGTGGAAATAGGGCACTGGTATGGACCTAGAGTACAGATTTTTTGATTAATGATCCATTTAACCCATTGCGGAGATCCTACAATTAGGAATTGACACTGACTTATTTTCTTGACCGACCACTTGCCTGACTGAGGATAAGATATTTGAAGCCCCGCCATGATTTCCACTTCCCCCAA
Source organism: Eleocharis quinqueflora (assembly GCA_964058865.1). NCBI lineage: Eukaryota > Viridiplantae > Streptophyta > Magnoliopsida > Poales > Cyperaceae > Eleocharis > Eleocharis quinqueflora. The sequence goes on from CAXKVX010004690.1 coordinate 10,531, forward strand.
TGGGTCAGGAACTTCCACTATGAAGCTGTTTTGAAGCTCATCGTGAAAGGCTTCGAACTCTGAGCCACCGATTTCAATCGAATGAAGCAACTTGTTTGCCATTGCTTGATCTGGTAAAAAGATTTCTTGATTTGATGACGATGAAACTGAGACTGGCTTTCTTGATATGGTTTTCGCTGAGGCAGAATTTGAGGAGGCAAGATTAGTTGCGGTGGTGCTTTTAGCTGAGATCGATTTCAAGATCGAATTAGTTTTGCCTGAGATTGGCTTTGCTGATTTCGGAGAAGGAACTGGAGTTTTTGGGAACTTCTTCAGAGTGACACAGTGCACCGCTTTATGACCTGTTCGATTGCACCTGAAGCAGATCATAGGGTTCCGACAATCAATCGCTCTATGGCCAGATTCTCCACATCTGAAACATCGGAAAGATCTACGGTACGAATTGAGGGACGATGACTCCTTAAAATGCACCTGCGGTTTATTGAAACCATTGAAATGGTTATTGGAATTATGAGCTGGCAGTTTTGTGGAAAAACGAAAGGATCGATCATCTCCATTATTTTTCCGTCCAGTTAAAAGATTGCTTTTGGCATGAGAAGGATGAATAGAGTCGGCGCCGGAGAAGGCCTTTTCTGTGAAAACTGGAGCCAAGGTTTTTTGATGATGAGCATTTTTAACCACTTCCAGAAATGAAGGGGGCTGAGAACCATACTTAGCAATCAATTGGCGATAGTGCACCAATTTAGCCATAGTATATGCCATATCACCAGAGGTGATGGCAATAGAGTAATAAAAGGAGAAGGTTAGGGATGATGGCCGGAGAAATGGCCGGAGGGAATGGAAAGGATTTGATTCTTGGAGCGTTTCTTCCTGAGCAAGAAAATATCAACCTCTCCATCCAGTTAATACTTGAAGCTATAAAGGGTGAAACACTTTACATCGATCTTTCCCCATAGTGATGGTTTATAAAGATAAGGGCTTTATTTATATATTTCGAAATCGGAGTTTATATAATCGAACATACTTCTTTATCGCTTTTGTTGGAATTAATGGATATTAATGTAAAAGAAACGTTTGAAAACGTTCAAAGCTAGTAGATTGTGAATTCGTTAGCGCAACGCAACTCTTGTATTTGCACTCCAAACCAGCGAGAAGACTTCAAGTCGTAGCAATATCGAGTGATGAAAACGTTTATTCGATCCGCATCATATCCGCTAAAGCGAATATGAGTAAGAATTTTTTTCGTTAGCTTATCGGACATAAATATGGATAAGTAAAAAATTTCGTTTAACTTATCGGATAAGAATACATGTAAGAGCTATATCGTACCTGTTACTCATTGAGTAAATTATATAAATATATATATTATAATTTATTTCATAGCTTGAAAACAATTGACTAAATTAAAACTATAAAAATCTGTATTTCTAAAAAATCTATACATTAATGAAATATGCATGTCTTGTTTAAATATTAATAGTGCATCATGTACATTGATAAAAAATTGGTTTGCATTCTATTTCTTTGATAATGTTTAATTAGTAAGTACTAAATAATATTTTTTTTTAGTGACAAGTGACATGAGAAGAAAATTTTGTGATTTTTGTAATATCTAGAGCGTATTTATTGTTGTATTTTTGTAGTATATATTTATTTGATACTATTAATTTGTCAAAATCATATAAACTTTTTATTAAATTTTATCTTTTTTTGTCCATTATCTACCGTTATCTGTTTCGTTATTCGAAACTTTTGACGAATATGGACCTACCCATTGACAGTCCTAATTTCGCGATGCTAATAACGGTGATGGCTAAATCGTTCTATTTACTATATATATGAAAGCTTCGAAATCCCATCTGACAGGAATTAGTGTACTGAGTACTGACATATGACTTGCCCTCAGGATAAGTTCAACGTATCACCAACTGTCATGACCGAAAACATGAATTTTCATGATATAAAATTACAAACTTCACAATTTTATGGCTAAAAATATGATGACTTAGACAACTGTACGTGCATCAAACTCTGATATTAAGAGGCACCAACAAATTTTTTTTTATGGATACAAAAGTTAAAATATTTCGTAAAAAAATATCTGGTTTTTTGGATGAAATAAAAAGAACGACATCAGATTTACCGTTCATTAATTACAAACGGTATCCGTAATATCATTCCTTAACATATACATAACAACATTTTTTTCTAAAAAAAGAAAAAAATGATAACTAAAACCCGATTCAAGAATATTCTTTTAGTTTTCAAGATTTTTACAGTTGAAAAAACAAAAACTACAACTAAAAAATTTGTCACAGAATCAGTTCCTTTAGTTTTCAGAATTTTTTTAAAAGAATATCACAAAAACTGTTTTTTTTATACTTTTTAAAGAAACAGTATATATGATATTGCTCTTTCTACATTCATCTAAAAACCAAACAATTTCCTTTTTTTTACCAAAATATATAAAACTTCTATATTAATAAAAAAAACTGCGCAAAACGCAGTCGCGCATTTTTTTTGCAGGCCCTCAACCGAAGCCCTAGCATGTCCTGAATTCTTGCCTATCACCTATCAGCAGACTCAGTACCATAAGTAGTTGTCCAATTTACATCTAACTATTTATTTATTTTGGATTCAACTAACAAGATAGCCAAACAAAGATCGTGAAAGAGGGGGGAAAAAGCCCTCTCTCACAGCAAACTACATCCCTAGTGATTACAAAGAACAAACTGGAAACAGTAAATTAGTAAATATAATGATAAACAAAAGAAAAAAAGAATCTATCGAGGTCCGTTGCTATTATGATACACAGGTACAACATTGAAGCCTACTACAATGTTTCATAAATCACAAGTACATATATACAACCAAGAGAGAAACAAGGAAGTGAAATTAGTGCCACCCATTCTCGAACTAACACAATCAATATATGCATCTTTTTTAGGGAAGCACAAAAGAAATCCAGCATAAGTTCCAAAAAGAGGAACACCAAATAAAAACAATGAGACAAGCATTATGAATCCAATATTCTCTATATTTGTATGTCATCCAGTGAAATATCTTGTGACAACAATTTGACTTTCTGTTCAAAAGAAAATAATTGCAATCAGTTTTGTAGTAAAAGACATGTCAAGTTGAGAATTTAGTAGGGAACTCGGTTAAATTGTAATTTATGTGCAAAAGTATGGTCAGTATAGCAGTCGTTGAGATGTACGTATCTGTGTAACTTATATTAATTTACAGATACTTGGAAAAGGAGAGGACAATATTGAAGCCTTACTGTGATAAATGCTTGAGGATCATCAAGACTAGACGAGCCAAGTATAATTTCTCTTTGTAGCTTTGAGGACAGCTTATGGACCACGCGCAGCTGCATATGGCATTTTTCAAACGATTTTAAACATTTAAAGTCGTTCAGAGTTCCGAATGTAAAAACTCAGGCATACTGGAAAATCAGAGCTAGTACCTCTGAGCGAGTGGCCCCACCAATGACAAAGACAAATAATCTCTGACCCTTTCTGAAGTCGCTTGATGCATGCCTCAGCACTGAGTCACTGAAAGAGAATAAGATTAAAGAAACAAAACTTCAATATTAGTGCTTGCAAACTATTTAAATTACAAACAAATTTGAGTTCCTCATCTTTTTTCATGGTTTCATTTATAAAATCAAAGAAAAAGCCTAATAGCAAAATAGAATAAGCCTGCAGCAGTATTTGGCCGTGTTTGTTAGGAAGATGAGCAGACTTTATTGTTGTAGTTTGAAGAGTTTTATCTCTTACAACAACAACAAAGCCTTTTGTCCCAAATAAGTTGGGGTAGGCTAGAAATGAAGCCCATATTGGATTTCATTTCCATAAGATTGGCTGAATTTTAACGTTGGCTCGCCAAGCCTATCACAACCCTCCTCCTTTCCGGGCTTGGGACCGGTTATGTAAAACATAGGCAGAGTTACTTTTTATCTCTTCCTTCTTGGAAAACATATTAGTCTACATTATTACAGTTCATCAGGAATACTTTATTTCAGACAGATCATGCAGATTGTGTTTTCATTTGAAGCAAAGCCATTATGGGAAATAAAATGAGAAAATAATTAAGATGTTGCAATGATGTAGGGAATATGTCATGTTTATAGTGCAGAGTGTAATGAAATGTGAAAGGTAACTGAGACAGTCAGCAGCAAATTTTCGCAATGCAGAAAAATACCCAAACAAAATAAGAAAAAAGAACAGCAGAACTTTGGAAATATGGAAGCAGGAGGGTAACAACTTTTTCAATTTAGGAAGTTCTTTCGAAGACCAAAGAACTGAGTAATTAACACAATACAGTCTAAACATGCTATATGGGTATTTCAAAACATAAGAAATATATGCAGGAACACTACTTTGTATAATGATATGTTATTTATATCTGTGAAAGGGGC
>CAXKVX010004691.1:0-22027 GCA_964058865.1 Eleocharis quinqueflora
AAGACCATTAAATGTTAATCAAAACAAATAACTTCTAACAAAAATAATTTTACTACCTAATACTCAGCAGTGGTATTGACTCACATCACATTAATAACTACTTCCTCTGTCATATTAGATCCACGCGTAGTTGTCAGAATGCCAGGTTTCTAATATGTCATGACCTTATGGGCCAAGAAGTGGGCTCCACCCATCTGCATTAATCTTTTTTAATATTTAAAAGATCGTGGCGCCAAGCCAGCTCGCTCGCTAGCGGGTCGGTCGGAGAGAACCAACCCGGGTAATAGTATCCATCATCCGATAACTTTTGCGCTTCCCTCATCTTTCCTTCGCAATTTGTTTTCCAACTGAGCGCCATTATCCGTACGAATACATAAGACAGCCTAGCATTGCTAAGGAGACGGTGTTTCGAGTTATCAAGTTTACTCCCTTTACCCAATTTTTAAAAATTGTAACAGATAGAGAGAGATAGAAAGAGAGAAAAGGGGACAGAGAACTCTTTGGCAGCCCCTGCCAAGTTCTCTAGAAAAAAAGGAAAAAGGGGATAGAGAGAGGGAGAAGGGGGAATGGCGGGGCTGGAAGCGATGGATGTCGTATTGGCCTCGTTAAGCAATGCTTTCTCCTCTCCTCTAGCCATTGCAGCTCTCATCCAGGTTCATTTTTTTTTTCTCAGACTTGTTCAATGTGGAGATTTGCATTTGCACCCTCGTGGGTTTTGTAATTTGAATATATGATTTTTCTCTTTGTTTTTGCTGGATGCGTGTGTTCAGACTGACTGGCATTGGAACTCAATAAAACAATGCTTTCAACGCGAAATCATAGTTCCAGCGAGAATGCATCATTAATTTTTTATTTAGCCTTTGGTGTACTATATTTTTAAGTCGTTCTTGTATAACAACAAAGTCTTTAGTCCCAAACAAGTTGGTATAGTGATGAAATCCAATAAATTGGGTATCATTTTCATGAGAAAGGTTGAATTTTTACGTTGGCTCGCCAAACCTATCACAACCCTCCTCCTTCCTGGCTTGAGCAGTTCTTATAATATATATATATATATATATAGAATTTGGCTGGGGTGCTACGCGTATTTAGCAACAGAAATTGCTACGATATTGAGAGTCGTTTGATTTGATTTAGTAATCGATCGCTGATCAACGTTGAGGAGTAAAACAGAGACGGAAAATAAAATAGAAGGCGAGGGGACTCTCCTCCGTTACGCGATATCTCTCGTCGGTAGATCGCCTCTCTCACACTCAGATTGAAATACCCCTCATCGCCTCTCTCGCACATCGTTCTTCTCCTTAATCGCTCCACAATCTCTTGAGTTAGTTTTGCTCCTCTGACATTCTATCCGTGGTTTAGTTCCTCTTATTCTCCACCACATCATACATAGGTCTCCCTCCCAAATTGATTTGCATATATAGAACTTGAGCTGAAACACGTGATCTGACAAGACAGTGATCAAATGGGAATACAGATCGTTATTAAAAATTCAATAGGTTTTCAATAGTTTGAAGCATAGTCCAGCCTTTTAAAAATTCATTTTGAATAATTCAAAAACCACTTGATTTTTACAAAACTTTCAAAATAACAGTAAAACATTTGCCCAGTAATTGAACTGGAACACAAATTTATCAGTTCAGGTTTGCATAGCTGTATTTTTCTCTTTTGAAAAATTTAAATAAATAGTAGACTTTGTTTACCGCTTCAAAAAAAATTCAATTTCTTATAAATGTCATTTTAATAATTTCAAAGTTCATACACTAGTTTATTTGATCACAGTTAATCTAGAGTTTAAAAAATTAATCATAATTATGAAAGTTTCCCAATATTAATTACAGTTCTTACAGAAACATACCAGCTTTGGTTCCTATTTGGATTTGAACTTCAAAACCTTTAATATAAAACGACCAATAAGACTCTTATTGAAATTCTTACAATTTTTCTGCTGAACAATAAAATTGCAACAATAGTTCACATTAGTTACTATGGACCATTAATTCTTGTGGACCATTCATATAACAATATTAACTTTGAAATATAATTGATTGAATGACATATCAGTGATGAAAAAAGATGTCTCACTCCCTCATAAGAAAATTGTATCTAAAACTAACATTTCAAAATGCAGCAAACTTTGAACTAATATATTCATGCCTGAAACCCAATACAATATTCATACAAGACGAGAATACAGTAGCAACATGTTCTAATTGGTACATCGTCTTACATCCAAAAAATCAAATAAATAAATATATAAAGACCAACGACTAGCTCCGATGACTAAAATAACTATGCTCCTATAATTTTGTCGGTTCAGAAAGTTAGAATGTACCAGTCTAAGATACACAGACCCAAAGAAAGCATCAAATTAAAAAAACATATTTTTGAACATCCTGCCCAATTCAGATTTGTTGCTTTTGACTTCTGCTTATAGTTTATCTACACAAAAATGATAAGATGAAGTTAAAATATAGTGTATAACCTTTAACAATATATTAACAAAAGATGTACTAAGTAACAACATCGATTAGTACGACATTAACTAAAATAAATCTTCATATGTCTACAACCTTTAACTAATAATTGTGCCATTCAGTTTCTGTTGAGTGCCGTTTTGTTTAGTATGCACAGGTGAGTGATTGAGCCTTAAGAACACAACATCATTAATTTCATTTTGGTAATGTGTATACAATTGTTCTGCAATATTTATAAAATTAAATAATGTTTATAGAGACCACTCACATGAACATACATGAGTTGAGAAGCAACGACAAGTCACAACATTCAACTTCTTCCATCTTTATCTTTTCCATCTACATTTAAGCAAGGTTACAAATTGAAAAAAAAAAACAACGCAACAACATGATCAGTGTACATTGAAGAACAAGATTAATAACAATAAGCCTTATGTCAAAAGCTTTAAATCCACATACAACACACGTATCATCATTTTCTAATACCGGAGAAAATCTTGTCTTTTTTTCTCATGACACCGGCATTTTCACACAAGCATTAGTACATAATATATAATTCGTAAATATAATGGTACAGTAATTTTTGAAAGATTCGGTCAAATTTCTTCCTGACTTTTAGTATATTTTATGCTGGTTCATGATACAGAAACATGTACTCAAAGAAGTTTGAATTGTACAATTTTCATGAGTAGAAGTTTATAAAACAACACTTGTCCTTCCTCTAAGTACACTGGGGACCATTATGCAAAAATCACTTTAGATCAGTCAACTAGAACTACACTGGAGGCAAAGCCTCTCACAATTATAATAGAACTACACTGGGGAAGAAATTTATACCAGAAAACAAATAAAATGTTAAAATTATACCAGAAAACATGATACTTGATGGGTCAACTATCATGATTCCATTCTAGAACTAATTTTAGGATTTTTTTCTTTGAGAAAAAATGCTACAAGAAAGAATACAAAAAGTTAACATGAATCTAACTAAGTACATCTGAAGTAGTAACACATTTCCCATTAGAAGTCTCCTTGATTTTGCTTGTAGAAGTCTCCAACTTTAAGTCATGAATCAAATATACCTATTCCTGGTAATATAAGCAAATATACAGTTTGATAGCTATGTGAGCAAAACAAAAATTGACACACTAAAAATAATTCACTTCTTTGTTGGTAAATATTATGCAGTAAAGTATGCAATTCGTATTCATGGTGCTCTAATGCGCCGCAAACAATTTGCATAAATGACAGCACAATACGCACTTAAATCCAATCTATGATGAAAGTTCCTTCTTATATTTGCTATTTCTTCGACAATGGAGACAAAAAAAGACCAAAGAACGAAGACAATCAACTAATAAAGAGAGGAAAATACCTTTTCTTTTCCGTAATGCTCTCTTTTTCTGAGGATCGAGAGGAGGCGGTCAAGCACTGGCTAGGGAGATTCGCAAAGAATGGAGTAACTTCACTAGGAGAGAAGATTTGAAGCAGCGAAGAAGCGAGGGAGATTTCCGAGATGGCGAAAGATGGGGAAAGGGCGAGAGATTTGTTTCCTAGAGGTTGCTGATTTGAAATTGGGAGAGAAATCAGAAATGAGGAGATAGGAGGAGAAACCTAACGGAGAGAGTACTTCTGTTTTTTATTTTATTTTATTTATTTCCGTTAGGTCCTTTAGCGCCTCATCAAGAAATGGATCGAAAGGTTTAGAATACCGTAGCATCTCTGCTTCTTAACTACATGTAGCACACCAGCCAAATTCTATATATATATATATATAGTTGTGCTAAAATACTTTATAAAGCACAAACATTCATATACTTTAGGCTCGTATCTCGACATACAAAGTGCAAGCGATCGATCAAGACCATTGAAAATGTTCTCCATACTAACATTTATTTAGAGACTAAATTTTACATTTTTTTGGAACTTTTTATTATTTTATCGGATAGGTGGAAAATTCATTAATCTAACGATTTACAGACCTCCAATTTAACCAACTTTGCACCCATCCGATAAAATAGTAAAAAAGTTGCAAAAAATGTAAAATTGCATCTCCAAATTGATGTTAGTATGAAGAACATTTTCAACGGTCTTGATCGGCCATTTGTAGTTTGTATCTCGAGATAGGAGCCTAAAGCATATGACTACTGATGTTTTATAAAGTATTTTAGCCTAACTCTATATATATATATATATATATATTGAAATGGTTTTGGCCAGTGAAGTCACAATTTTAACGTATATGCAACTTTTATGATATATCAAGTTCTTCCTGTATATGTATCTGAAAAATATTATTCAATTTGAAAGATTAGATCTATAGATGTATTCTTAATTATTTAGATAGGGCATGTATAAAATTTGAGTTAATTTGAAATTTGATTGGTCATTTATCATAAAGTCACTAAAATACCACCATTAATTTTTTAGCTGTTTATGGAATGCTAAGTCTTTTTCAAATTTACACAATTTTAATACATGTCATATTAGACAAACGTGTTCCTGATATTAACCTTATTTTTTTAATTTGAATGTTTTTTTAAAATATATGTACCGTAAGAATTAGATGTTATCTTAGCTTATTATTGGCTGGATTGTTTACAATCTATGGCTGTTTGAGACCAAGCAGGTACTTAGTGTCTATCATAATACCGTTGTTAGACCAATGGTTACTCATCAAGTTATTGTTGGCTTGATGTAACATTTTGCTGCCTTTATGAACAAGTTTGTTGGTTATGAATTGCAGGGATGCACAATTTGCTTAACACTTACAATAGGATGGGCTTTTGCTGCCTTTGTCAGGTACTCAATTATCTCACTCTTGAATAGGTTATTTTGACTTGATACGAAATATATACCATGTCATTGAGCAGCTAAATTGGATAAGTCATAATCATGTCTCATTGTCATCAGAATTACTTTTTTGGTGCTTTTTGATGTTTAATTATTTGAGTTGAGGTTCAAGTAAGACTTGTGGGTCTTGAAAGAGTTTATAAACAAAATTTTAGCAAAACAAACTGCAGTCATATATATGGGGTTGACATGGTATCCAGGATGTACTAGGCTACTAGTGATTTTGTTTGTGTGGAGGAAATTGATGGTTTCTGCTCCCACAGGAACAAGGTTATAAGGCAAATGAAACAAAGGACAGAAAATGGCCATAGTTTTGCATTTCTGTATGACAACATAAATGACCTGGAGCATTCTGCTCAAGCGAACTTACCTATGGTGTCAGTGGTCATGCCCCTGAAGGGCTTTGGAGAACACAATTTAAGGAACTGGAGAAGTCAAGTGAGTATAATTCATGCATTTTGTCAATAAGCCATCAATCCAATTAATGATACACAAAAAGACATAAATTACAGGAAGCATGAAAAAGGAGTACAGTACATGTATACTCATTTTATTTTTTAAATGAATAGATGTAAAGTTGGTGTAAAACAAAAGACAATATTTTGTTAGCTCATGCTTAACTATAACGCCCAAAGTGTATACAATTAAAAAAATATTTAATATAAAATAAAAATTGATCAGGAATCAACTAACTATTACAACTGAACAAGACAAGAACATACCTGAAGGGACTGAATCGAGAGTTAATGTCCCTGATACATAAAACAACAACTATTATTCACGTATCCGACTCAATGGTGTAAAAATTTCATCTAGATGCAAAATTCTTATTACAAGTTTATATTACTTCTTTTGCTTCTTTTTTATTTTTATCTATTGGTTATCAATGGAAGATTATTCCAAAGGTTTCAACTTTCAGCAAAACTTTATTTCAGATAACTTCTCTCTATGGAGGCCCTCTTGAGTTTATTTTTGTAGTGGAGAGCAGCGATGATCCAGCATATCATGCCATCTGTAAGCTGATCTCAGAATTTCAGGTTTGATGCTTTTTACCCTTGTCATAGTGGCTTATTTTTTAATTTAGTGAAAAATTGATTTCTCATGGTTCTTTACATTTTATATATTTTAGGATAATGTTTATGCAAAAGTTATTGTGGCTGGTTTCTCGACAACTTGCAGCCAAAAGATTCACAATCAGTTGGTAAGTGATTGAATTATCCCTTCTCAATCTTTCTAATTATTATTTTCTAAGTCAAACTTTATTTTTTGGGAATATATATTTTTTAGTTTCAAATTCTTTACTTCCCATTCTTTAGTTGTCAAGAACAAGTCTGTACAACACATGCATTTTTCATAATGATAAGAGCCTCATTACATTGATGCTTCTTATTTTAACAGGTTGGTGTTGAGAGAATGCACAAAGATAGCAAGTATGTATTATTTCTAGATGACGATGTCAGACTCCATCCTGGTACAATTGGAGCTCTGACAGCTGAAATGGTGAAGAATCCCGAGGTACATTGCAATATTTTATGATTATTAGCAATTAGTTATATAGGGTGCAGCTAGGCAATGCCCACTTTATGTTTTTTCTTCCAAAGACTGTTGTTCTTATTTGTTTCTCCTCGAGCAAAGCATTATGTTGAGTTCTACTCAACAACAACAACAAAGCCTTTAGTCCCAAAGAAGTTGGGGGTAGGTTAGAGAAGAAAGAACGAAAGAAGAAAGCAAGAAAGAAGGCTTTTATTTCCTATACAATTTGTTATCCCTAGATCAAATGCTAAACTTATTGCCTTATTGGTAATTAAGGGAACTTAATTTTTTTTATATTGCAGATATTTATTCAAACTGGCTTTCCACTTGATTTGCCTTCAGCAAGCTTTTGGAGTTATTGCATATACGAGTATCACATGGTATGATAATTCAATACCTAGTTCTTACTCAGAACCGAGTCCTTGTTATATCATTTTGTACGATATAAGATGATATGCATTTAATATGTGAAACATACATGCCTTATGTTAGTCCACTAAATGTACTACTCTGTCTTTGAACTTCATATCTTTGATCATTTACAAGCTTGCTCTACAATTTGTTCATGATTTGTTATTATGGAGAGTCATTGGTACTTGCATCTGTTTAACATCCTTTCTTACATATTCTGATTCAGCCTTGTTCTTTGGGATTTGCAACTGGGGGGAAGACCTTCTTTTTGTGGGGTGGCTGCATGATGGTATAACTCCTTTATAATTTTGTTTGGTTATGCTCAGACTTAATCATAGTATGTGTGCGATGACATTCTAAAAGTATTTCCTTATTTAGATGCATGCTGATGATTTTAGAAATAATCTATATGGCCTTGTGAGTGCACTGAGAGATGGTGGTTATTCGGATGACATGACCCTAGCAGCTATTGCTGGTATTGTTCATTATTCATTTCTGAAGATTCTTAAATATCTTTATGGGCTCTTGGCAAGCAAAATTCTGAGATACTATTTCATAATGTGGAACACTTCTTGTTCTTTGCAAAATGCAAAGTTGCAAAAGAATCTGCATCAGATCTCAACATTTTATAGGTAGACAAAGTGTATAACATATTTATCACATCCACATGTGAATTTTATTTCTGAAATCTATATTTGTTGATTACCCAAGTGGTCATTAAACTAACTGTAAAGGGTTCTAACCCATAGCAGTTTCAGCAACAAAATTTATACTTTGTTGTGTTTGCCTATGCTCTGTGTAAAATCAAGTCAAAATATAGCTTTCAATGTGTGCCTATAATTTTATTATTTTTTTATAAACTAATATGATTGAGTTGATCTAACCTATTGAGGTAACACTGTGCTTTATAGGGCAACATAAAAGACTTATAAGTTCACCACCAGTTGCAATCTTTCCGCACCCTCTTGCAAGTGATCTAAGTTTCCCAAGGCATGCCAACATTTCACTTTTTTTTGAAAGTACCAATTTGCAACTTTCTTCAAAAATTATTCAACAAAAAAATGTTTGAACAAGTAATTCTTATGCCATCTGTTCTGTTTCTGTCTCAAATTTTAATACAGATATTGGAATTACCTAAGGAAGCAGACATTTGTTCTTGAATCCTACGTGACAAAGGTCAATTGGTTGATGAACCGTGCGCTGTTTTTGGTACATTGCTACCTCTCTTGGGCTTTTGTTTTCCCTTATTTCATGGCAGCAGTACATGCTGCTGTGTTACTTCGCACACCATACACTAGTGAAAGCTCATTAAAAGAAGCAGCTGCCTCCTCGTGTGGTTAGTGTGCTATTACTATATGAATAGAGGCAAATCATGGATATAATAACCTTTATTTGACATTTATGTTACTGCATTGTTCATCAGGTCTGTGTCTGGCTAATGTTCTGTTAATCTGCACACTTTTGGAGCTAATATCAATGTGGAACTTGACAAAAGTGGAAATTCAACTGTGCAATTTGTTAACGCCTGAAGGCCCACGAGTCTGCCTGAAGTCATTTAATTGGGGACTTGTAAGTACTTTTAACAAGTATTTTATATAAAGTGGTGATGCTCTTTGAACCTAGATTAAAGGACTTGGTACGATATGTCGGGCTCCAGCACTGGTCTTTAGCAAGCCTATTCTGCTAGCTGTTTAACTGATTTGGTTTAATTTGATTTCTTGTGTGGTCTTATGTATGCATTAGCTTGAGGTCTTGAGTAAGCCAACCTAAAATATTATCTTTTCGAGTAGTGGCGTTTGAAGGGACATTTCATATCCATTCTTACATTATTCACTAATTATGATGGCTTTTATCTGACATCAAAGTATGCATGTGCAGGTGTTCCTTGCTGTGCTAATTGACAACTTCATGTTCCCAATAACTGCATTTCGCTCTTACATTACTCAGTCAGTAAATTGGTCGGGTATACGGTACCATTTGACAGACGGAAAAGTAAGCAAGGTATGCTGTCATGAAATATATTCAAAATATGTTCTTTATCTGCATATAGAATCCAGAGCTTAATTCTGTTTTCCTACAAATGATATAGCTTGGCACAGCTGTAGTGTGATCCCATCATTTTGCCTCACTTGAATTTTCTCGCCCCTGTTGTTTGTCCCAATAACTCAGTGATAAATGAATTGAGGATCAGTATAATCTTTACTCTGATGCTTTTGGTTTTGCTTGCAGATTGAAAGACTAAGGAAGACCGGTTCAAATTATACCTTCCTTGCAGGAAAGCGTCTTCATGGGAAAATTATACACCCTTCTAGGAATTCATTTTTTAGCTCTTTATGTAGAGCTTTGGCACAATGGCAGCATCCGCCTAAGAAGAATGATGTCTAATAGTTGGGCTCTGGGAAAAAATGTCAAATTTGAAGCATTCTACTACCATTCTTTTATGACTCATTTTTGTAAATTTATCTGTTTCCATTGTTTTATTCACAAAAATATAGGTTGTAGATTCAGTGATTAATTATTGTGGGGCTGCAATTGCATTTACTTCATAGTGCTTGTAGTTTGTAGTCTCTCTGTAAATACATGAAATTGTATATATCTGTTCTTTAGTAGTCAATCTTTCCAAAAGATTGTCAGAATTGTATCAGAAAAAACCTTAAAAGGTTAAATATTATTGTTTTTGTTATAAATTGAGATTTTTTTTTCTTTTTTTCATGCTTGGTAATGTAGGAAGACCCAATGCATTTCAAGGGTAGGGTGGTTTTTTTGGGATTGATTTGCACGAATCTCAACACGACCGAACGGCATTGTGTTGCGTGATGTAGTGTACAGCAGGCTGGGGATAACAATCCTGCATTTTATATATACTCGTATGGGTGCTTCTTGATAGGTTCATTGGAGTTGAGGATAACTTCCACTCATCACACATCACAAATTTCACAAATTGTATCTGAATTCCTTTTGTCAAAGTTTTAAAAGATTTTTTCCGTTTTATATCAGTCTTTTTTTCAAGTCAAAGTCCTTGTATGCACCATAGCTTCTCAACGGTACAAAATTAACACTTCTAATATAGCATGGAGATCAGAATTCAGAAGTCTCTCCCTATTAATACGGGGAGTGTATTGATCAGTTTATTTTTCCTTCCATCCAACCTCTGGATATTTTGTCCTTCATTTAGGTTAGTGAATTGAACTGTATACAAAATGTATTTGTTGGATAAATAAGGTTTTTTTTCTTTTCTTATAATCAACAATTATATGCGTCAGTTATACGAGCTGACGAGAGGAAATGACGGTATGCGCCACTGGTACAGAAATAACAGTTAGAGCATCTTCATTTTTGAAATTTTAAGAGTTTTTAATTTGACGTGACAGTTTTTAAATGAGTTTTAGAGATGTAGATGAGTTTCTTATTTAGAAATTTTGCTTAAGAGTTTCTTATTTAGCAACTATGCTTTAGAGTTTATAAACTATGACATGCCTTAATCATTGGTTAAAATTGACCGATCTCTCATAATATTGATAATATTTGCTGACGTGGCAATTTAGAAACTCTAATTTTTTAGTTTTAAGAATGAAGAGTTTAGAAACTAAAGAAAAATTAAATTTCTAAAATTGATGTGACAATAATTTAGAAACTCCAAAATTTTTAGAGATGGAGATGCTTAGTTTCGTATTTTTAATGCGACCAATCCTTTGCGTGTTGTGCATGTTACATTGTTATACAGCAGCTTGTTCAGTTGTTCATATTTAATTCACAGATTTGTGGTATAAATTAAATAATTCTACACTGGCCAATCCAGACTTTTATTTGTTTGATATCAATGGATAATTGACATACTGGTACCAAGAACTCGGTACTCCACTAGGCCCAAGCTGAGCGTGGCAAGTGGCAACTGGCGAGATGCTATTCTAGTTTATAATTTAGGATAATGTTTGGTAGATACCACATTTGATACCAACTATTGATATCCATTTTATTATGCACATTTAATTGAGTTATAATGCACATTATTTGAGTTATTATGCATATTATATCATAATTATTTCAGTACAAGAAATAGCATGTATAACTATTTCATTATAAAAAATAACATGCATAATAACTCAAATAATGTGCACGATAATTCAACTAAAGATGCATAATAAATCGACAACATGTATAACTATTTCATTACAAAAAATAACATGCATAATAACTCAAATAATGTGCATGATAACTCAACTAAAAATACATAATAAAATCGATATTAATAGTTGATATTAAATATGATATCTACTTATCAGCTCCCTATAATTTATTCCAATTCTAAGCACTCTAGTGTAGAATATCCAGTGTTGATTCCGTTTCCACTTTGCCACGTAGGTTCAGTATATAGTTTATATTTTCGGTAACATTCTGATTTACAGTTTTTTTTGCTGCAAGTAGATTGTATATCGTGGCTTTTTATTTGTTTTGAATATATATTTACGACGACTATGCATAGAAAATTAATTATCATTTATCATATATAGTAAAAAATTATGTCTATTTAATTATAATTTTGTCTTTTTGTTTTTAGTCCGCACCAGCTACGGTATATATTCATCTTTATTTTTGTATTATCAATTTGAGTTGGTCTAATTTAAAGAAATTTTTTGTTAAAATCATAATTAAATGTCCAAATTTTTTTGCTACTTATGGTCATTATAATAAATAATTTTCTATTCGTAGTCACACTTGTAAATAATTTTCAGACAGAAATTGTTTCTCCCAGCCGGTAGAATAGTTTGTGTTTGAATTAAAAAAAATATCACATGGTAGAAAATCTATCGTTCTAGTCATTCAATCGAAAACTCCAATCCTTGACTACTTTTATGAGTACCATTTTCGTAATTACAAAAAAAAAAAATTCTGGAGAAGAACAACATAAAAACAAATTGATTTTTGTTATGACAAAAACTTGCATATTCCATCAAAGTATTCAGTGCATCAAACTTCATCAATCACATGTATTCTATCTTATAATAATATATAATAACTTTACTTTTTCAATTCATTAGATTCAATCCCACCAATCAACACTAGCAGAAGTACGCAGATGTACTTAGTTAGTGGAGCATCCAAGTTTTTGTTTTTTGTTAATTATATTATGATATTAAGTTTTAAAACTTAATTGTCATAATTCAATTGAATCAAATTTTTTATTGACCAGTCAAGCAATTTTATTGGATTCATGTCCATATTCTTAATTCCTATCACTTGCTTTAATAGGTCGAGAAAGAAATGGTAATTATTAGGGGTGCAAACAAGTCGAACACGAACGAGCTGAGTCAAGTTCAAGATCAGTTCATTACTTAACGAACGAGCTGATAGCGAACGAGTTCATAACGAGCTGATAACGAACGAGTTCATAACGAGTTTTTGACAAGTCGAACAAGGACGAGCCACGAGCTACCAATATTTTTTACACCCCTAGACTATATGTTTATTAATATTGTGCAACTTGTACTTCAACTATTGCAGTTAGATATTAATATCTATCAATTAACTTTATATAATATGTGTGATTCATTAACGAACCGAGCTGGATAAAGTTCAAGATCGGCTCGTTAACTTAACGAGCTGATCAGCTCGAGCTGGTAACGAACGAGTTTTTGACGAATCGAATACGAACGAGTCACGAACTACAAATATTTCTTACACCCCCGATAATTATTATCGGAGCCTTGACTAGGTCAACATCAGTTGGAGCTGTCTTCAAGACTTCAAGTGCAAATTCCGTGTGATGTTAGTTGTAACTTGTAAATAATAACGCGCATTATAATTTCTTTTGCATGATTAATTGAAGACTCTTTTTCCTATTAGAAAAAGCCGAATTGACATTCAAATCTTAAAAAATTAACTTTTTAAGTATTTTGCTGCAACCTGAACCTACTATAGTGTAAAAGCTTTAAATAAGCAACGTAGCTTAGTCGGATGAGATCCAATATATATGTTTCAATAATCTCATTACTTTGTTTTTTTTCATTATGTGACAATGTTTGTAGTTTTTTTTTCTTAGTTTTGTTTTAAGTTCTATTATCCTTACCCGTATTTTTTTATTTGATTTATTTAATAAATCATAGTAGAAAACAAATCTACATTTTTAGAAAAATAAGTAATTTTTGTTTCATTCGTCAATTTTGATTTCTAACCAGTCAACACTTTGACTCGTCAACAAAAAGTAGAAATTAGTACATCGAGCTGCTTTATTTAAGTAATGCAATTGGTCTTAAGAACTTTGTTGTAGAAACAATTTATACACATTAGAAGTTAAACTTGTAGTTGGTGGAGTTTATGGCTGTGACATTTATTTCAGCATTTGTTTAGATAAGTTCTTTTAACATTTTCTGTTATGTATCTAATTAAAAGCGTTTATGTTTCTATGTAATGTAAGTTGTTTGTTATCCGATGCATAATTGTTTAGAATGTATGTAGAGTGTTTTATAACATTTTTCTTACTGAATAACAATAAGAAATCTCAAGTTAATATTTTGTCGAATAAGCGTGACTACAAGTCTACAACATTAGATCTTTTCTAGTACCGTAATGTATAAATACTTAATAAAAGTATAAATATATTTCGAAAATAATATCACAGATTAACAATAAAAAAGGTATAATAAAAGTATAAATATATTTCGAAAATAATATCACACGTTAACAATAAAAAAAGTAGATGAGAATATACAATTATCACACATCTTTATTTTAAATAACATCTTGTAAATTCCAAGTTCTATCTGGTTTAGTAGTGAGTCACAAAACTTTCATGAGGAGATCTGGAATTCAAGCTCCATTAGAAGCTCTATTTTTAGAGAGGTTTCAAGTTTATATTCTAATTTGTTTGTAGGTGTGTGTTGTAAACTTCGGGTAATAAATAAAAAAAATAACGTCTTGTAAATAGTACTATAATAGTTTGAAATTGGCGTTTACGTCTGAACGTTCTTTCAAACATCACGTTCACAAATTTGTCCGAACACAACGTTCAGATGCAATGTTCAAACGTGAACGCCGGTTCGAAATTTGACACCATACTTAATCATTTTTGTTATTTGATTTTGCATCATAAATATGTGTTTAGTCTGAATGTGAATGCAAAAAATAAAACAATAACTGTCAAATTATTGAAATCAGAATTATTAATGTAATTCTTATTTTTTTCAGAATCAGACAACACCAAATTCAATAGGTGAGGAGTTGGTACATCCATGAGTGCACTATTTGATTGTGCATTCATAATTTTAACTATTGGATTAATGAATTATGCTCTCTCTCTTATTAAATTACTTGAAGAGAAAAAATAATAAATTATTAAATTATTAAAAAAAAGAGTATAGTTCATTGATCCAACCGTTCAAATTATGAGTGCATAATCAATTAGTGCACATGGATGTATCCAACCCTAACCCATTGCCATTTCTTCCATGTGCCAGGCATGGGCTCCGCCGACTTGTCTCCTCCACCAGTCAGAGAACGTGTTGCCAAACCCTTCACCAGTTCTGTCGGAACAAACCAGCTCGGATACGCTCCTTTTGACTCTAGTCCTCTCCAATTGACGGGCGTTATTAAATGCAACCAAAAAGATCTCCACCGTCTGATCTAAATTTGACTGTTCTGATTAATCTAACTCTTAGTTCGCTTTGTTAGATTGGTTTGAAATAACCGTTCTACCTAAATCATACGGTTTAGGTCTTCCGTTAAAGTTCATATTGCGCCGTCGTATTACTCGTTTATCTCCAGCTACAGTGCCTCATTTTATTTTTGAAAAAGGTAACATTAATTAATTCATTAATTGGCGTAAATTTTATAATTTCCGTCTCGCTTTCTTCTATTTTTTCGCCTTACCGCTAAGATCTGAACAGACGCATAAGACAGCTAGCAAATCTCCGTAGCCTGTTCTTTCCTTTGTTTCCAGTTTCCATGGAAATTTGAGGAGGAAGTGCTTGGTCTTCCTCCATTGCTTAGAAAGGAAGTAGGTTTCGAGCGATAGAGAAGGACAAAAATGGCGGGGCTGGAAGTAATTGATGTGGCATTGGCCTCTTTAAGTAGAGCTTTCTGCTCTCCTCTCGCCGTTTTTGTTCAGATCCAGGTTCGAAATTTTCTGTTAAATTTGTTTTTTTTTTTGTATGTGTATCCTGCTAAGTTAATAAATTCTTATTTGGTGGTCATTTCTCTTTTGTGTAATTTCTAATAACTGGCATTTGGGATCAGATAAAACAATAGTTTTTTTTTTGTGTTAAATCATGTTTTCAAGGGAATTCAGCCGATAATTGTTCCTCATGGCCAGAGAAACATACTCTACTTGCTTATTTTGCTTTAATTTGTAGTGTTTTCTCGATTATTTAGTGTTTGAAGTTGAAAAATGATTTCTCTTATCAATCTCTTTATCATTTTGGTATAATATATTAGCAGTACTCCATTATGACCCTCTTTCTGTGGTTCTGCAATGGTACCAGTAAAAGGTGGTTGCCTGAAGATGGTACCACTATCACATATGAATGTATCACTACAGTTGATAACTTCATCCAATTCAATATTTCTTATCGAGTTAGATGACTTCTGCTGACATGTTTTTAATCTTATTTTATCACTTCTTGTTTTTGAACTCTCATGCTTTATGTTTCTGATATATATTCAAATTAAATTTCAGGGATGCATGATTTGTTTAACCCTTGCTATTGGGTGGGCTTTTGCTGCCTCTGTCAGGTACTTGTTTTTGGACCATTACATTGGTAGTCGTTTTACTGCATCTGGGTAGCATAAACAGATAGTATACCTGCATGCAAGGAACTGAATCAGCTGTTGCAATAATTTTGATCCGAATATTTTTCTGAACTTTTTTGTTCTATTGCACTGTTTAGTAATTTAAATTGAGGATCATGAAAGATTTGTGGTGCCTATTTGTGCTTAAATATTGAATCACAGCCAAGAACAGGTGGCAGAAACTATGCTGGTCGTATATACCATCTAATATGGTAATTGTTTGGCTGATTTAAAATAATTCTCTATTGGCAGGAATAAGGCTTTAAAACGCATGAAACGAAGTATGGATAATGGTAATAGCTTTGCATTCCTATGTGACGACATCAATGACCTGGAGCATTCTGCTCAGTTGAACTTGCCTGGGGTATCAGTTGTCATGCCTTTAAAGGGATTTGGTGAACACAATATGCAAAACTGGAGAAGTCAAGTAAGTGTGATGTTTTACTTGCCATAATTTCTCTGAAAGGCCCATGTAAATATGTAGCCATCTAAAAAGAAAAAAAGGTGTCAAGATCACTGATAGATTGTTACCAGGATTATACATGTCGAGTATATCCCTGCTGTATTCGATGAATAATCCAAACTGAGTAAATTACTTGATACATATTTTAAACTTATTATTTGGCTGAAAATTATTGTACTAACTGTAAGCAGCCTTTCATATTTCTTCTGTTCTGATCTGGTGAAAAATCTTAATTCAGATAACTTCTCTTTATGGAGGCCCTCTTGAATTTCTTTTCGTAGTTGAAAGCACTGAAGATCCAGCTTATCATGCCATTTCTAAGCTGATCTCAGAATTTCAGGCAGGATCCTGTGTGCCCCTCCTGTTGTGGTATATAATATTTTTATTCAATTGGGTAAATTAGTTTCTTGATGATATATTGCATTGTATTTATTTCAGGACAATGTGAATGCAAAAATTATTGTAGCTGGCTTGTCAACAACATGCAGTCAAAAAATCCACAATCAGTTGGTATGTAAATGAGTCATCCCTTCTCAGCCTAGCATAGTCTGCTGTTTTCTTGAAGTGCTTAATCGACCTTAATTTTTTAAATTCTGGATTGTATTATACATTATTCGGATTGCATAATTTATTACCACATAGTAGGGTTTAATAATTTGCCAATTTTCTGATAGGATATCTGCTTCCTGAGTAAACAAATTAGAGAAATGGGAAGAGTGTGGGGGCATTGGATTGAGTGACAAGCTTATCTAGAGAATGTTTAAAACAGTTTCCTACCCTTTACTTTGATAATGTTCTTAGCTGGTTCAAGCAGTTGTTAGATAACCTTTACTTTGACAACTCTGTTATCATTTTGGTTGAAACATACTGTTCTGAACAGCTTTTCTTTTTCTGACAGGTTGGGGTTGAGAGAATGAACAAAGATAGCAAGTATGTTCTTTTTTTAGATGATGATGTTAGACTTCATCCTGGTACAATTGGAGCCCTGACAGCTGAAATGGAGAAAAAACCTGAGGTACACCACAATATTTCTCATCAGACAAGTAGATCACCACATATATCAAAATCAAAGAAACAGTGTAATAGGAAACCACTTTCTGTTCTCATTTATATTTGTTCTCTTACAGTGTATACTATTGAGATTTGCAAGTTTTATTGGTAATCAGTACCATACTTCTCTTTATATTTTACAGATATTTATTCAAACCGGCTATCCACTTGATTTGCCTTCTGGAAGTTTGGGCAGTTACTGCATATATGAATATCACATGGTATGAAGATCTTTTGGCTTCAATTCTCTGTCCTTTCAATAGCATTTTGTATACTTTAAGATAATATGTACGGATGTACTATATTTCATGAGATAACATGTCTTCCTGTCATATATTATTTTGGTCATTTGCAAATTTGCCCATGCATTGCTTAGACGACTGCTCAAATAATCCTATCTTTTTTGACAAGCTGATGCTTTCTTATTAATTAGCACTACTTATCCAAATATGTTTTATTTTATCTGTGATATGTTGTGATTACAGCCTTGTTCGATGGGATTTGCAACTGGAGGAAAGACATTCTTTTTATGGGGTGGCTGTATGATGGTAGGTTCTTATCTCTCAGAATTACCAAGTTCATACTCTATTATCATAGTAATCTAATATTTCTGCTGCTTTTGTACTAATTATTCTCTAACACTAGCACTTTGTGTAGATGCATGCTGATGATTTTAGAAAGGATTTGTATGGTGTCGTGAGTGGATTAAGAGATGGTGGTTACTCAGATGACATGACCTTAGCAGCTTTAGCTGGTATGTTCATGAATACTTTATTAACATTGGGGACAATTTTGTCATCTTTTGTGATATTTTTCAATACTTTTATGGTAAGGTTTTGACATTAATGGCACATAAAATGTAATTTAATTTTGTGAGAGAAAAGTTCTATTTTTGGGTGTTTTGCCAGTACCATGAAATATTGGGAATGATTTGTGGTATTTGCTTCCCAGATTGTTTGTTGGAATATGTTGCTTTTTGCTCACTACTATGTCGGGGATTACTTAAATACCTCTGATATTTTGAGATATTATAACTATTTTTGTTAGGTCAACATAAAAGGCTTATCAGTTCTCCACCCGTCGCAGTCTTCCCTCACCCTCTTGCAAGTGATCTAAGTTTCTCACGGTATGCCAGTATTTGTCTTTCATAGAGATTGCTCAAAGTAGTCACACAGTGTTTTACTTTTATGTGCTTCTTTTTTCAATATCGTGATACAGATACTGGAATTACTTAATGAAGCAGACATTTGTTCTTGAATCATACGTATCAAAGGTTAATTGGTGGATGAATCGTGCACTGTTTTCATCACACTGCTACCTCTCCTGGGGATTCTGTTTGCCTTACTTCATGGCGGCAATACATATTGCAGTCGCACTTCGAGCACCATCCACTAGCGAAAGCTCACTAAAGGAAACTGCTGCCTCATCCTGTGGTCTGTACACTATCATTGAATGGTTAGACCTAGCTTATAGGTCATTTGACTTTTCTAGACAAGTACATAATTCTGTATTGGTGATCAGGTTCATTGCTGGCTAGCTGTTTGTTAATTTGCACACTCGTGGAGCTCATATCAATGTGGAATTTGACAGAAGTGGAAGTTCAACTATGCAATTTCTTGTCTCCTGAAGGGCCACAGCTCTCCCTAGAGTCATTTAATTGGGGACTCGTAAGCATTTTCTTACTTTCCCTTTCTAAGCATTTTTTAAGTTTCAATGTGGAACTTGAGCAATGAAGTATTGGTACTAATCAGTAGTTTAGTCCGAGCCTTTCTAATTATTTAAACTGATTTTTTAGATATCAATTTTTTTTTAATATAAAGGGACTCGCTATTACCCCCAACATTTATTATTTTTCAAATGCTTTCTACGGGATTATGTGCTCATGGAGGCTTGAACCCATGGCCTCTTGGAAGTCATCGTAGTTAGCTACCACTAGCCTACTGGGCCATTTGCTTTTATATATCAATTTATTTAGTGGGTTTACCTTCTTTGTGGGTCTTAAGAATTGCATTATACTTTTTTGCCATGCATTATTACTATTTGCAATTTATATATGTGACTCTGAACTTAAACATTGCTTAGGTGTTCATATCTTTGTTGGTGGACAATTTCCTGTACCCCATTTCTGCATTTCGTTCCCACTTTTCACAGTCTATAAATTGGTCTGGCATACGGTACTATTTGAAGGATGGAAAAATAAGCAAGGTATATCGAGTCATTCCTCTATGCACCTGTTAGCCAAAACTTATTTTATGTTTTATCTAAAATCGCTCCTGGTCAGGCACAGTCAGATTCCAATACTAGAAGTGGCAAATTCTAACCTTGATACCTGCCCATCTCGTATTTACCCTAACGTGACCAGACCCAAGCAACCTGCATCCTTTATTCAACTTGACTGAACCTGAAGTGGCCTAGTCTGGAGCATGCACATACCTGACTAGATATTGAAACCTAAACCAACATGTTCCACAAGACATGTTGACAGGCTCAACCTGATTAATGACCTGGTTTGACCTGAAAAACTGAACCATTCGACCATTTTTTCTATTAGGTGATAACCTAAGTCATGTATTATAAATTAGCTGATAATGGAGGGCTGCTTGCAACAACTCGAGAAAGTGACTAAGCTTGAATGCCCCAGGACCAATAGAAGTCAATTCTTTGACAACCAAATTTACTGGAGACATGAAAACAAATCTGAATCAAAACTGAAGCACCCATTTGCCACCACTTTTTTGTTTATAAATGTTCTTTTGCTTAATAATATACTACAAATATGGCATAAATAGTCATGATAAAGTCTTATGCAAATATTTTGGGCTTTATGGCAGATCGAAAGACTAAAGGAGAATGGTTCAAAGTATACTGACCTTGGTGGAAAGCATCTTTATGGTAAAAAGACAGGCCCTCCTACAAAATCATTTCTTAGTTCTGTATGTAGAACTTTGGCACAGTGGCATCAACCTAAGAAGTATGATGTCTAATAGGTGGTAGAAGTAAAAAAAAAGTGAATCCAAACTTCTATTCTCTATTGATTTCTCAGTATGGCATTGTTTATACTATTTTATCTACTGTTCTGGTTATTTCCGAAACATGTAGAGTCTGTCAGATTCAGTCTGACTATTCTTGTGGGGCTGGAATGCACTTGCTCCTAGGTGCATGTAGTATGTAGCTCTGTAATATTGTTATTATATTTTGTTATCGATTGAAGGCAGTTTGATTTAAGGCTGATTTATTAGGGGGAGCGAAAAAAATCATTCTTTTTAAGGTTTAGAAATATTGTTATTTTTTTATTAGGATTTTGTAAGTGGAAGTTAAATTTGAACATAAGACGGGTAGTTTGCTTGAAACGAGTAGTTTTGTTGTATTGTTAAGTTATCAATACGCTTCTAGTTCTTAGATAATGTGTTACTTTGTCAGAGGATGATGTGTTATAGTTTAAAGAACTTCGTTTACAGTTTGTACTTTTTTTCATGGTGCAAAGTTATTTCAAATGAAAGATATCTTTGTGATGTATGTTCTAAATTCACAACATATATGCCAAGGTTATACTATTTGAGGACTCGTTTCTCAGTTTTCATACATGTATAGTGGCAAGTCTGGTGGGTTTGGCTCAAGTCGGGTCGGATTGGATTAGTTTGACTGTCGACAAAAGTTGGGTTGTGGGTCGGGTCGGGTCGGATCGGATGAGTTTGACTGTCGACAAAAGTTAGGTTGCAGGTCGTGTCGGATGAGATTGGGTCGACAATTTTCAGGTCATGGGTCGAGTTTTAGGTCAAGTTTTGTGTCGGGTCGGGTCAGTCTTTTTCAAGTAACGAGTCGCGGGTCGGGTTGCATCGACAACTTTTAGGTCTTGGGTCAGATTCGGATTGGGTTGCACTAACAACTTTCGAGTATTATTTTGAGTTTTAAGTTCAATCGGATAAAATTAGATCGTGTTATTGAATTGTGTTATTAAATATTGACTTTCTCTGATGTTAATTTGTTAGTAAAATTAGATTATGATGTAGACAAGATATGATTAAATCGATTTACAAGTTGGGTCGGGTCGGGTCGGGCTTGAGTCCTCATGTGGCTCCATTTCAGGTTATAGGTTGGCTCGGTTGAGCTCGGGTCCTCGTGTGTTGTGTCATCTTGGGTTACAGGTTATCTTAGATCGCTCATGTGTTGATTCGTCTCGGATCGGGTTCAAGTTAGGTCGGGTTCAGATCGTGTCGGGTCGGGTGGGTTCCTGGGGTCAGTTCTCGGGTCGGACAGTGTTATTGAATTGTGTTAGTTTGACTCTTATGAGTTCACCTTATAATTCAATGCTTGAATGCCCAAGAATTAGGTCCAGTAAGACTCCTGATCATATTGGAACATTTCTTTGACAGTTACATACTTACATGTTGTTAAGGAGGGTATTTAGCCAAGGTTTTTATTGTCAGAAGTTGACAAAACAAGTTGAGCATTCAAC